>JAKSZP010003278.1:0-46728 GCA_022478985.1 Massospora cicadina
AACGCTGGGTACAAGCTAAGCATGCCCAGGTTGATACTAAGGGGGTGCAAAATGCCCAGCCTCTGATCTTGGCTCAGGCACTAAAACAAACGATTTACATTTTAAACGGAGATGGTTCAATTTGCTTGGTTGGAGAGCAAGGGTTCGAGTCCCACTCCAGCTATGAAATTTTAAGTTCAGATAAAATATGGCTTCAATTGATTACTTGAGTGAAGGCACTTTTGGTGTATTTTACTAAAACGGATGGAAGCATCTGTTTATTGGAGCATCAAGGCTTGGGCGCATTTCTGCAGAACCCAAATTTTCCCAGCACACTTTAAATATGGTTTTGCAACCAACATTCCTTGTTGATTGACTTTTCTTAAATAAAAAATACCCATTTTTTACATTTTTACATATGGTTCCTTGGGCTAACTTGGTGGCAGACCTCTTTGGGAGGGTCTCCAACCATGTGGGCCACTACCTTCTATCACAATTTACCAAAATCCCAGGTGCTCCCTTGGGCCGCCCAGGTCCCCTCCAGATCAAAGCACCCAAGACCCTTGATGCCAAGTTACATTTGATTATGTACTCCCCTCTGGGGTCCACTCAAGCCATAATATTCCTGTCTTACCTGGTACTTTATGTTGCGTTTTACACCCTTGCCTGGGGTGCCTTTGGCACAGGCACCATTCAAGGTGCCTTCCTTCCCATTATTTTAACAGCTAGTTCCCTAGCAATGTGGGTTTGCATCCTACATCACCTTGCCGGGAATGAGAGAGTTACAGACACTCTCTTGACAATTGTGGATGTTATACTGGAAGCAAACATTTTAGTAAAGTAAAACATCAGTACTTTCTTTTTGAAGAATGTAAAATTATCAAAAGGCTCAAAACAAAATGAAATTGATTTACATACCAGAACTAAAATATTTATGCTTACCTTGGTGATGAGACCATAACTCTGCAATTTGATTAAGGAAGTTATTTAAAAATTAAATAGTTATTACTATGTAACCTTTATACTTTATTATCATGATGAGTGTTGTAAAATTGGTGATATCCAAGAGATACACCAACAGATTTGCACAGGGTCCAACCCACTGATCAAGTAGGAACAACAATATGATGATTGTTGCCCTTTTAACACAAAATAAACTTAAAAAATAATATGAAGCACTAGCTCTCACTACTTCTTTATTTTATCTTAATAATATAGTGGCTTCCTCTAAGTCCGCTGACCTTCAACCTATTTAATACAACCCCTCTTGATCATCTTGTCTTGCCTATATATTGTAGCAATTTTGGATGCTACAACTTGTATGGCTTAGTAATTTAATTTGCCATACCTTATTGGCTCTGTCAATTCTTCATTTGTTGATTTCATAATTATCTAATTTAAGGTGATTTCCCAATAGCCCAATATTGCCTCAATTTGCAGCTTTAATTACCATGACCAGTTCAATTCTGACAGATTCCTATTCATTTTGCCATGATGACTGGGGATATCATCCAGTCATATCAGAATTGTGACATTACCCCCCCTTTGACTGGATGATAAGGCTTTTATTGCTTATACACATGGAGAAACTTGGCATGCACTAGGTTGATGATTTGACTGTTAGTGGGGTCCTTGATAGTATATGCATACACATCTGTTTTTTCAATAAATTTGAATGGCCCAATACAGATGCTGGCCAATTTGTGTTTCCAGCCAAACCCATGTTAGTCATGGAAGAGAACCATATCACCTTCCTTGAGCTGCACCAACCTGCTATGACATACTTGATCAGCAGCCTGAGTCCTAATCTTTTTTGCTAAGCTGAAGGAATATGCTTCAGTCTGCAATTTGATCAGAATGTTTGCAAGGTTAGTCAAATAATGGTGGGGTTCCATTTCACTGGTGTCTTCTACACATGAATAAAGTAACGCTGGAAGAGCTGGGTGTCAGCTGTAAAGCAGTTGGAATGGGCTTTTCCCTGTAACATAATGATAACTGATTTTATAAGCAAACACAGCAATGGAAAGAAGGGATGTCCATCTAGTACTAAAAAAAGAAAGAAGGGATGTCCAAACAGATGGTCAATCTGTTACTAATTTGCATAGGATATTAACCAGAGTCCCATTCACTTGTTTGACCATTATGTTAGATTTAGGGTGGTATGGGGTTGTTAAAACCCCACGAATTTCCATGAGCTTGTTCAGTTTGGGGAGGATGTGCAAGGTGAAATTAGATCCATTTTCAGTGAGAATAAACTGAGGGCATCCATGTCACTGAATAAGACACTCCATCACAAACTTGGCCACTGTAACTTCCCCTAAATCTCATATTGCCCTTGCTTTGACCCACCAAGTCAAATGGTCAATAGCCACAAGGATATATTTGCACTGGTTAGCTCCTGTTGGTAAGGGATCAACAACATCCAAGGACACAGTATGCCAAGCAAAGTGTGGTTTCACTACCTGATATGAATTCTTATGGCGGAATGGCTTCTCCACTTGGCACTGATGGCAACAAGAAATAGTTTCAAGCACATCAAAGTTCATGCTTTCCCAATAGTATTGAGGGTGAAACAACTTCATTGTCTTATGCACCCCCCATGTCTGACTGCCTTGTGAGCGCTCATAATAATTCCTGACTGGGCTGAGGGTCATGGAAAATTCACCATGGAATTGCCAATCTGCTTATATAATTCCCCATTCCATTGGAAGGTATTTGCTCTCCTTTTGTTTAACGCTTTGATCACTTGGGGCAGTTCATTGTCATATTTTCTGCAGATCATTTTGTCAAACATTATATCACTTACATCCACCATAACTGCAATTGTTGGCAATCTCAATAAACAATCAGCATTCTGGTGTTTTACTTCAGGTTGATGAATAATTTAGAAGTGTATGCTTGCAATTTAAGAGCCCATCAAGCCAGGCGCCCTTCCAGTTCTTTCAGATTTTGTAACCAGCATAGTGAGGCATGATCTGTTACAACTTTGAATTTCACTCCATGCATATACACCTGGAATTGCTTATAGGTGTAGATCACCGCTAAGCACTCCCACTCAGTAATGGTTTAATTGCGCTCATGGCTGTTCAAGTTATGACTGCAATATGCTATGGGGTGTTCCTCTCCTTCCTCATCTTTTTGGGATAAGACTGCCCTACAGCGGAAAGGGATGCATCTATCTGAACAATGAATTTTTTTTTCAAAATTAGGATAATGTAACACTGGCGCGCTGATCAGTGCAGTATGAAGCATATTAAAAGCATGTTGCTGTTGTTCCATCCATTCAAAAGTGGTGTCTTTTTAATAACTCAAATAGTGGGCCCCCAATACAGCTAAAATTAGGGATGAACCACCAGTAATATTTTACCATTCCCAAAAAGTCCTGTATATCTTGCTTACTGTTAGGTAGAGTCATTTTCTGAATGGCTTCCACTTTGGCTGGTTGAGATCTCAGCCCTATGGCATCAACCACAAATCCCAGGTACTCCAGCTAGTCCTTAAAGAAGTGATATTTCTGAGGTTTGGTCTTGATTTTGGCCTCAGCAAGCCAGCAGAATACAGCTTATAAATGGTTGAGGTGTTTGGAGAAGGTTTGGGAGAAAACATTGATATTGTCAAGGTATACAAGGACACATGACAATTTTAGGTCCCCAAGCATAGTGTCCATCGCCCGCTGGAATGTAGCTGGGGCATTACACAGCCCTTGTGGCATCCGGGTTGGTTGGAAAAGATCTTTGGATTTGATTACAGCACACTTCTCCTGCTCTGCCATTGGCAACTCAATTCGCCAGTAACCTGAGATCAGGTCCATAGCTGAGAAGAAAAAAGCTCCCCCTAGCTGGTCTAAAGCATTGTCAATCCATGGTAAGGGATAGGAGTCCTTTTTAGTGATGCTGTTGAGCTTCTGGTAGTCTATTACTATGCAGTTGGTGCCATCCTTCTCTTTTGCAATAAGAACAGGTGAAGCCCATGGGCTCTTGGATAGCTCAAGCATCCCTTGTTGTAATAACTTGTTGAGTTCCTCAGTAACCACATCTTTCACTACCTGAGAATGGTGGATCAGCCAAGACCTTATTGGAGGATGATCACCAGTGTCCAATCAATGGACCACCCCCTGAGCACACCCTAAATCATGGTCATCAACAGCAAAAATTTCTTTATATTTTTAAAATAAAGCAATTGCCCTATCCTTCTGTGATTCTGACAGCCCCATTAATTCATCACTTGAAGCAACCGCCATTACACTAAGCTGTGGTGAGGATGGCAGACCAAATTCCTCTAGTGACCCAAAGTCATGAACTGAATGAACCTCCTCAATGGGGATTAATTGTAAATATGCCACTATTTGGTGGCGGCGGATTTGTAGTGGAACCATTTATAGATTTGTGAGCAAAACTCTGATCTCCCCCTGCCCTGGTAAAATAATACCTGGAGCCACGTGGGGCTCAAGCTGTGATTGCTGATATGGCCCAATGACCTCCCTGTAAGTCCGTTTGGAATTTCAATTACCAAGTCAGTGTTCACTATAACTTGATGTACTGATGGAATAGATATAGGTCTGGCAGCTCTGAGTGGCAGCCCTTGATATTAATATATCAGTTGAGGAAGGGCTCAGGTTTTGCCCTTTAACTGATGGTAGCACACTGGAATGACTCCATCGCTAAAAGCTAGATTAATATTCCCCATATGCACTAGGTCATTTGGTACTCCTCTAGAGGTAAAGTAAATAGGGATTTGCTGACCCAATATTTCAAATGTCTCATTTGTCATATCAATAACAGCCCCATAGTGTCGTAAGAAGGCAGTTCCAATCAGCAGATCATAATGGCTATTTGGTAACACTATAGCTGGGGCTACCACTACAATAGACCCAAACTGCAATGAAAGCGCGCTATATGTTTCCTCAGAGACTTTGTTATCCGCTCCAGAAGTTCCATTTACCACCCAATGGTCCACGTCCAGTTTTAATGATAATTTGGCCACCAACTTGGTGAAGACTATATTGATATGGGGAACCTGTATCTATGATGGCACAGACACAGGTTTTAGCTACAACCAGGTCACAGTAAGTACATTCAGAGTAAGATGCATCTTGACTATTTGTAACATAGATATTTATGGCATCTCTGTTTTCAAGAAAACACATAATCCCCTCACCAATGCTGGGGTAATGCGTATATTAGTGTTGAATGAACGAGCAATGCTTACCGCTTGTAAGAAAGGGGCATCAGAGGTGGGGTCCAACTTTTCAGATGAAACTTGGTCAAACATCTGGCAAGCATATGGCTTAGCTTGCAACTGAGATCCCTCTTCTGCCATAACCGCAGACTGCACTTGTGTCAAAGTATTCACCCCTCAAATCAGCTGCTGATATCTGACTCATTGTGCAAGGAAACTTCCACTAAACAATCTATGTTGGGTTTAGGTGGGACGTCTTGGTTTGGTATAGTTGAGATAGAGAGTCCCTTCTCTACTCTGCTCTGACTTTTCCCTGATTGTATTGTTTTGGCCATACACAAGAGACCAGTTGATTAGGGCACCATCATGCCAGATGCCCTTTATGACTGCATTTAAAACAACTAACCCTATAGGACTCACATCCCTGATTAATGCAATACAAACCATGATGAGAGTTAAACTGGGAGTGATCAGCATATACAGGTCTAGGGCGATAGTTGGCCCAGGGATGATAATCAGGAATGGGTTAGACGTTTAACTGCTGATGATAATCTGGTAAATTCTGCACTGGACTGCCAGTGTTCCCCAAATATGATGATTCAGCTGTTGCAGCATAAGGACTCCACTCAGCATTAGGTGGAGGGAAGTTGGCTGAGATATGATGCAAAAACTGAACAAGATTAAGCAAAGGTACATCTTCATTCAACAGGGTGGCCATAACATTATGTAACTCATGGTATGGCTTCACAGCAGAAGTTATTGCAATACACACTTCCGCCTCAGATAAAACTCCAGCCTCAATTAGCATGTGAGCTTTAACCATAAATCGCTCAGTAAATGCAGTGAGGGTTTCATCCCACTGAAACTTAATGGTTAAAAATTCAGCCTTCCACTGCAACATCTTTGTGGTTCCACCAAACAACTGCAGCACCATAGCTTTGATTTCTTGGTATATAAGGGAGCTGCTTGGAAGATAACAGATGACTTGGTCAGCACTTTCAACATCCAAGGAAGAAATCAACAGTTTGGCTCTTTGTTGATCTGAGGCTCCTTCAGTTGCAATCTCAAATCACTTAAAGTACCCATAAATATTTCCATTGTGATCAAATGGGGGCAGGTTATTGCAGTAGATCTCCTGGAGCAGCTCATCTTCTTTTTTAAGCACAGCATCCAATGCCAGTTTCTACTCCACATAGGCAACTTTAGGCAACTTGATTGGCAAATGAGTTTTTATCATATTGTAATTGTTTAATGGGCCCCCTGTAGTGAGCACCACTGTTGTAAGATAGGTGATATCCAATAGATACACCAACAGATTTGCACAGGGTCCAACCCACTGAGCAAGTAGGAACAATAATATGATGATTGTTGCCCTTTTTACAGAAAATAGACTTACAAAATAATATGAAGCACTAGCTCTCACTACTTCTTTATTTATCTTGATAATATAGTGGCTTCCTTTAAGTCCGCTGACCTTCAACCTATTTAATACAACCCCTCTTGATCATCTTGTCTTGCCCATATATTGTAGCAATTTTGGATGCTACAACTTGTATGGCTTAGTAATTTAATTTGCCAAACCTTATTGGATCTGTCAATTTTTCATTTGTTGATTTCATAATCATCTAATTTAAGGCGATTTCCCAATAACTCAATATTGCCTCAATTTGCAGCTTCAATTACCATGACCAGTTTGATTCTGGTGGATTCCTATTCATTTTTGCTATGACAACTGGGGCTATCATCCAGTTATATCAGAATTGCAACAATGAGTTAAATTAAAAGTTGTCTGGCCTACCTATAAACATGATTGCTATTTATATAATAATAACATTGATAAAAGCATCAAATACTATGTGGATGCCCCAACGCCCTGGCTCTCCGCTTTGATCTACTACTATAATCAAAATCCCATGATCAAGGCGCATATGTCTGAGGACCAACCCCCTGACCCCCCTCACCCTCTGCTATGGTGGGTTAGCGGTTTCTGCTCCCCACCTGGTTAGTAGTTTTATTTCTTTCCATTTGATTTCAAGCAGTTTTTTTGTTTTGATTTTGGTATTGTCCATTCCCTGGTCAGCATACCTCAAATAAATTTTGAATTTTGAAAAGCATCAAATAGTCAATCTATAGTATAATAGTATTTCATACTTCATACTCATTAGTGGAGCTTGAATTTGATAAAAATTTATTGGCTGAAAAATTGTGCATAAGTTTTACAAATATAAAGTTACAAATTGATATTGAAATATCTGGTATCAAATCATCTACATACTTGTTAAATATTTAGAATTGAAGTTTTTACCTAATTTTTAGAATACTCTGATTATCCTAGAAGAATCTACATCAGAGTGGGATACATATTATCAAATTAAAACTAAAACCATTTCTATCAGATTAGACTGATTAGATAATGGTAGATCATATGATAGTAGAATTTATCCAATTGGCTACAAAAATATAGGGTAAAATTTTTCTCATTTTTTACTCTAAACTAAAATTATTTTTAATCAGATTAGATTAATTTGATAACAATTACTTATTATACTAAAAGATCTTTCCAAATATTATATGCAATAAAATTTAATACTCTAAATATTTAGTCTAAACTAAACTATTTAATTAGATTAGATCATTTGAATAACGTTAAAGCATTATTTATACTGATAAAATTTATCCAATTGGCTGCTTATGATATATATTTTAAAACCTTAAACTTTAGTTTTAGATCAAAACTAAAGCCATCTTAGTCAGATTACATTGATTGAAGTTAAATCACCATACTTATAAAATTTATCCAATTAACTGGATTTGACTAGTTTAGAGCTATAAACATACATTAAAACTATCTTAATCAGACTAGATCAATTGAGTTATGTAAATCATATTTATGAGTAAAAATTATCCAATTGGCTGAATTTATATTTTTTATAAAAAAGTTTGATCAAAACTTACCATTTTTAATCAGATTATATTAGTTAGGCTACTTTAAATCATAACATATATAATTTATCCAATTGAATGCATTCATTATATTTTAAAGCTGTAAATTAAGATCAAAACTTAACATTATAATCAAATTAGATCAATTACAAAACACTAAATTTAGATTAAAATTTATCATTCTAATCAGATTAGATCTATTAAATTATGTTAAATCAACATAAGTATAATTTTATTTGATTGGCTACATACAATATAGTTTAAAACTTAATTTTTAAAATCAGATTAGATCAATACTTAAATAAATTTATGCTATTGTACTAAAAAGGTAAATTTGATAGGTGGCATCATATATATTCTATTGGAGAAGTAGAAAATTTATTTTATCTATGGTGATTCTATTTTAAAATTTTACTTAATACATATCATCCATTCTATGGAGAATCTGCTTTAGTATATAATTTTAATGTAATAAGTAATAGTTTTATCTGTAAAGAATCTAGTTTATAGTAAAATATTAAATAAATTTATAAGCAGTATTATTCATTTTATTGGAAAATTAGATAATATAATTTATTTATATAGATTTCTATCTATATATTTATAATTAAATAAATCTAATAGGCAATGTTATTTATGATTATTGAATATTTTAATAGATCTGATTGGAATTATCATTCAAAATTATTGAAAAATCAGAGAATATATTTTACATAGTGAGAATCTAGTTTATATGTATAATTTTACAAATACTCTGAATATCTAGTTTATATATATAATTTTACAAATACTCCAAATATCTCCAGATGCATGCTCACCATTGAGGTGGGGGTAATAAAGTGAGATTAAAGCTTTTTGATTTGCTACAATATAAGCTTGGGGGGTCAAAAAACTACCTTTAAGCAACCTGATTGCCTAAATCTGGGGTTAGCATTGCCAAAAGCAAAACAATTTATGACATCATCAACTAAATTGAAAAGCCTCAAAACCCCTCAAAACAGCACCCTGAGCTTAAAAGGGTGACACCACAAAGAGGCGCACCAAATGAACTATCTAGCCCCATATGTTGAAGTTGAGCTTGCACTGGCACAGCTAAAGCTGTGCCTCCGCTATGCTCTGAGCCCCATTTACCTTTAAAAAACTATCATTGTCCCACTTGGACTAATAGCTTCACTGTTGCCCTTGTGCCCTGTGAGCTAGATTTATTACTATTAAATACAACTCAAAGAATGGCTCTAAGATTCAATATACTAAAGTATTATAGTATAATACCATAAAAACTATCATCTATGCCACTTGGACTAAAAGCTTTGCTGTTGCCCTCAGCCTGTGAACTAAATTATTATTAGAAAAATATATCTCTGAGGATTGCTCTTGAGTTCAAATCACTAAAATAGTATAGTTTGGTACCATAAAAGCTATCATTTGTGCCACTCATATGTTATAATATGATAAAAAAATATTATTTGTTCCACTTGGACTTACAGCTTTGCTGTTGCCCTCATGATCTGTGAGTAACTTACTATATTTTAAAATCTCTGAGCAATGTGCTAAAGTTGAAAACACTTATCATATTAAGGTATAGTACCATAAAAAATATCAGTTGTAGCACTCTGACTAACAGATTTGCTATTGCCCATGTAGCCAGAGATATAGTAGCATAACTCCAAATAATAAAATTTATACTTTAATTAAGCTTATATCTCAAGTAAACTGAGCATAAGCAACATGATCAAGCGCCTTAATACAAATAAAATATATTTAGTCAGGGAAGCTGATTTAATTAAATTATGGTAAAGATAAATTAAATATATTTCAGTATAAGTCACCTATTAAAAGAGCAAACACTTTTTTAAGTTATAATAACCCAAAAGCAATATAAATGGTGTAATGTTAGATAAAATTATAAATATGGTTAGATTTTTAGAATATTAAAAATTTGAAAAAACTCAGTATGGAAAACATATTTCCAAGCTATCACTTCTTGCTAGTAACCAATTATTTTAAAGTTAAATTTTAGTAGCTAGAAAGATAATGAATCTGACCTTGATAATATTAGTAACTATATATGATAACAAATAGAATATAATAGAATCAAAAATAAAATTACTATTTTTTTAGTACTAGAAGGTCCTAAAATTAAAATTACTATCTTATATTGGATCTATTAAAAAAGATTAAAACTTACCTTGAACCTAATAAATATAGTTAAAACATATAGTTTAAGCTGAGATCAAAATTGATAACTTTACTAAAAATATTAAAAGCAGGAAACAAAACTCACCTTAAACGATGTTCATAACTATTTCAGATGATTACAGATGGGTAAATCAAAAATATGCCCACCAAAACTAATTTATCACCACCAAAGGCTTATAGTGAAAAGATACTGATCATTTTAGATTTCAAATGGTCATACTGAAGTCAAGCATCTAGTAAAGCATCAAAATTAAATGCTATAGTTTATAAAATAAGCAAACTATCAAAAATAACTTTAAAAAGATATCAATGACTATATCAGATTGTAAATATTATACTGGAAGCAAATATTTAGTAAAGTAAAACATCAGTATCTTTAGTTTTGAAGAATGCAAAATTATAAAAAGGCTGAAAATAAAATGAAATTGATTTAAATATCAGAACTAAAATATTTATGCTTACCTTGGTGATGAGACCATAATTCTGCAATTTAATTAAGAAAGTTATTTATAAAATTAAATAGGTACTACTATGTAAACTTTATACTTTATCATCATGATGAGTTAAGTTAAAGATTGTCTGGCCTACCTATAAACATAATTGCTATTTATATATTAATAACATTGATAAAAGTATCAAATAGTCAATCTATAGTATAATAGTATTTCATACGCCATACTCATTAATGGAGCTTGAATTTGATAGGATTCTATTGGTTGAAAAAATGTGCATAAGTTTTTAAATAAAATTACAAATTGAAATTGAACTATCTGGTACCAAATCATCTATATAACTGTTAAATATCTAGAATCAGAGAATTTATTTTACTTTATTTTTAGGATACTCTGATTATCCCAGAAGGATCTACATTAGAGTGGGGTACATATTATCAAATTAAAACTAAAACTGTTTTATCAGATTAGACTGATTAGATAATGGTAGATCATATAATAGTAAAATTTATCAATTGGCTACAAATATATATAGGCTAAAACTTTTTATATTAGTCTAAACTAAAGTTGTTTTTAATCAGATTAGATTAATTTGATAACAATTACTTATTATTCTAATAGATTTTTCCAAATATTATGTGCAATAAAATTTAATACTCTAAATATTCAGTCTAAACTAAACTATTTAATCAGATTAGATCATTTAAATAACGTTAAGCATCATGTATACTATTAAAATTTATCCAATTGGCTTCTTATTATATAGGTTAAAGCCTTAAACTTTAGTTTTAGATCAAAACTAAAGCCATCTCAATTAGATTAGATTGGTTGAAGTTAAATCATCATACTTATAAAATTTATCCAATTAACTGGATTTGATTAGTTTAAAGCTTTAAACATACATTAAAACTATCTTAATCAGATTAGATCAATTGATTATGTAAATCATACTTATAGATTAATTTTATTCTATTGGATGAATTTATATTTCTTAAAAAAAAGTTAGATCAAAACTTACCATTTTTAATCAGCTTAGATTAGTTAGGTTAAGTTAAATCATAAACATATATAATTTATCCAATTGACTGCATCTGATATATTTTAAATTTTATTCGAGGTGGGCCGACCTGGGGACGATACCGCGCCGATGAGGGGAAGTGAAAATGGGAAAGGAGGATAAAACCCGGAAAACCTCCATGCGCGGCGTATGATAGGCCAGGAACTCCATGGACCGCCTTTGCTATTCGCTATCTCGGTTCGGGGCATTGGTGCTCAACGCCAACACAGTCAATTGTCCCCTACCCAAAGTTCACTACCGGGATCGAACTCGGGAGGCAGCGGTAGAGGGTCTATACTCCACCACTGGGGTATCCTCCCCCTCGCATCTGATATATTTTAAAGCTTTAAATTTAGATCAAAACTTACCATTCTAATCAAATTAGATCAATTACAAAACTCTAAATTTAGATAAAAACTTACCATTATTCTAGTCAGATTAAGTCAATTAGATTATGTTAAATCATTGTAATTATAATTTTATCTGATTGGCTGCATTCAATATAATTTAAAACTTAATTTTTAGAATCAGATTATATCATTATGTAAATAAGGTTATGTTATTTTTTTTTTTTAGTACTAGATGGTCCCAACCCAAGGGGGGGATTCATCGATGTAATAAGGTTATGTTATTGTATTTAAAAAAGGGTAAATCTGATAGGTGGCATCAATCATATTTTATTGGAGAAGTGGAGAATATATTTTATCTATGGTGAATCTATTTTACAATATAATTTTAATACATTTTATCTATTCTATGGAGAATCTGCTTTAGTATATAATTTTAATGTAATAAGTAATATTTTATCTGTGGAGAATCTAGTTTATAGTATAATCTTAAATAAATTTATAAGCGATTTTATTCACTATATTAGAGAATTAGATAATATAATTTATATATGGAGATTCCTATTTATATATTTATAACTAAATAAATCTGATAGGCAATATCATTTATGATTATTGAAAAATTATTAAATAGATTTGATAGGCAGTATCATTCATGATTATTGGAAAATTGGAGAATATATTTTATATAGTGAGAATCTAGTTTATATATATAATTCTACAAATACTCTGAATATCTAGTTTATATATATAATCTTACAAATACCCCAAATATCTCCAAATGCATGCTCACCATTGAAGTGGGGGTTGTAAAGTGAGATAAAAGCTTTTTGATTTGCTACAAAATAAACTCAGGGGTCAAAAAACTACCTTTAAGTGACCTGATTGCCTAAATCTGGGGTTAGCGTTGCCAAAAGCAAAACAATTTATGATGTCATGAACTAAATTGAAAAGCCTCAAAACCCCCCAAAACAGCACCCTGAGCTTAAAAGGGTGACTCCACAAAGAGGCGCACCAAACAAACTACCTAGCTGCATGTGTTGAAGACAAGTTCTCACTGGCACAGCCTCTATTCAACCACCAGCTACGCTTGTGACCTCTTTCCGGTATCTGTGCCATAGCTATGCTCTAAGACTATTTACCTTGAAAAAAACTATCTTTTGTACCACTCAGACTAACAGCTTCACTGTTGCCTTTGTGGCCTATGAGCTAACTTGTTACTAATAAAACATAACTCTGAGCAATATTTAAGGTCAAAAATGCTTAGGATAATATGGTATAGTACCATAAAAATATCATTTGTGCCACTCAAACTAACAGCTTTGCCATTGACCTTGTGGCTGGGAAAATAGTAGCATAACTTCAAATAAAAACTCTATAATATATTCTAAGCTCACAAACTTAAACAAACTGAGTATATCAATAAAACTAAGTGCTTTATTGCAGATGAATATAATTATATAAGGTTATTTTTTTAGGTGATGTATAGTAAGATTTAAAGAAACAGATATCAGGATAAGCCAAATATTAAAAGAGCAAACACTTTAATATAGCCATTAATGAATAGAAGCAATATTCTCCAAAATTTATTATTATTGTACTGATTAAATTGTTAGAATATTAAAACCTGAAGAAAACTAAGCATAAATTATAATTTACCACCAATCTATCACAGCTCAAAGTAAACAATTTATATATTGATATAACATAGTAGATCATATAGAAAAGGCCAAAACTTACCTTGAAAATGATATTAGCAAATTTTTAGGATGTTAATAGCTTATGGTGAAATCAAAATCAGCAAAACCACTACTTTATATTAGATTAAATAAAATTATTAAAAATTTATTCTGATGATGTTAGTAAACACAGAAAATTACAATAGTTTATGCTAAAATTAAAAATAAAAAAGTTACTAAAAATATTATCAAATAAGAAGTAAAACTCACCTTATAAAGATATTTGCAATCATTTCAGATGATTGCAGACAATCATTCTGGAAACAAACAACTAGTGAAAAATAATTATACTCATTAAAAAAGTTACCTTGAAAAAAAACAATAAACAATTTAGATCATAGATGATCATACAGAAAACAAACTTCTAATAAACATAATAATTAATAGCTCTATATAGTAAACAATAAGTAAAACCAATAAACAGCTTACCTTAAAATAAGATCAATACAACTCTCTAAATTTAAAAAAGTCACTGGGATCAAAAAACTAAAAACCATTAACTAAATTTACTTTTTACTGCTAAACTATTATAAATAAATATTCAGTGAATATTTTACTTAGATTTATTTGAGGTAAGCTGACCAGGGGACAGACAGTACCGATCACAACACTCAAAATGGCAAAACAAACTACTAACCAGGTGGGAAGCAGAAACTGCTTAACCCACCATGGCAGAGGGTGAGGAGGGGTTTGGGGGGTTGGTTTTCAGAAAGACCCACCTCGATCAAGGGGTGTTGGTTACAGTACCAGATCAGAGCAGAGAGCCAGGGCGTTGGGGCATCTGCATAGTGGGGGCTGAGGTCAGCGTAGTAGGAGTTTTCCACTTCTGCATCAAGACAATGATGGGAAAGTGTTTCAACAAAAGCTGCGAGGAGAACTTCAGCTTCTTTGCGGGCTTCAGGAAGTTGGGTGAAAAGGGAGATACTGTGGCAGGTGATTTTGGCTGAGGGGTTGAATGAAGCAAGCGTTGCAATATTCATAACAGCGATTTTAGCATCATCAAATAGTTTTGAGATGTCACTGCAGGGAGATTCAGGGAAGTCAGGGGGGAAGAAGATGGTGGGCAGGCCATGCTGGAGCTGGGCCACTGACTGGGCCACCGCAGTGCATAGTTTTGGGCAATGAGGAGAGGCCACCGCAGCTAAGGTGAGCTGGTGGTCACTTTGGAAGGGGGCTGTATTGGGTAGAGGAGCGAAATGGCGAGGGGTAGAGGTTTCATCAAAGTCGGGAAGGAAAAATTCTGCCCGACCATAATCGCCATGGCAGAGAGGTTGACCTGTATGCTTACTAATGAGGATATTACCTGATTCGTCAGTTTCAGCTAATAGATCCCATGGATTTTGGTTCACTGGAATAGTGGCATTTAAATTTGAGTGGGTAGGATTGGGCGAATGGGCAGCTGCTTGGGTGTGAATGTTGGTCCAAGCATTGCTCTGATTGGCTGGCTTAGATTTAGGTGGGAGAGTGAGGATGGAGGTTTTGGGTGGGGCTGATTTTCCATGTGGGCCCACTGAACGAGATTGGAGGGTGGGAGGGGGCAGCAAAGTGCCCCATACTGAACCTCCAGAGGGGGGCTCAGAAGTTGCATCAGCGGATTTGGCCTTAGGGCACGCTCTTTTTGCATGGTTGAGGCCAAAGCAGAGGGAACAAATCTGCCTACCATTATTGACCCGAGCCCAAAAGAAATGATCAGGTGCTGCAGCCACACTAGCGCGGGGTGGGATTTGTTGGGCTATGGTAGGGTGGTGTGGTATGATGGTGGCTGTTGCACGAGGAGCAGCAAGGCGTTCTGCACCAGATGGAATGGCAAAGATGAGGTTGGGCTGAGTGCCATAAGCCATGAGCCCCGCGACCAACTGGTCATACAAAACCTGGGGTGAAAGGTGGGATGAATATTTTACTTAGATAACTAAAACCTAAAAAGTGTTTACTATGTATTAGAATTACAATTCTGCAAGTTAAGCAAAATAATCAAAACAACAATCCAGTAAATGTTTTCTAAACCTTAAATAACTAAAAACTATTCAGTGCTTATCTTTGCATTGAAATTATAATTATGCAAATTAGATACAGAATAATAAACATCAATCTAGAGAATATTTTTGCTAAATTTTAAATAACTAAAACTCTTAACATGCTTACCTAAGTAGTACAATTATAAATTGTAATCTAAGCATGAATAATGGAAATGACACATTGATGAATCCCCCCTTGGGTTGGGACCATCTAGTACTAAAAAAAATAATGGAAATGACAACCTAGTAAATGTTTTTCTAAATCCTAAATAACCAAAAACACAAAGTGCTTACCTTTGCATCAAAGTTATACTTCTGAAATTTAAGTAGGGATAATCAAAACAACAATCTAGCAAATGTTTCTCTAAATCTTAATTGCCTAAAACTAAAAAGTACTTTAATTTGTAGCAAAATTATAGTTCTGTAGATTAAGTGAGGGTAATGAAAACATCTATCTAGAGAATCTTTTTTCTAAATCATAAATAACCAATAACTTAAAAATGCTTACCTTTAAGTTGAAATTATAATTCTGTAATTTAAGTGGGGATATTGAAAACAACAATCCAGCAAATATTTTTCTGTAATTTATGTGGTTAGTGAAAACAACAGTAAATATTTTACCAAAATAACTAAAAACTATTAAAGTGCTTACCTTTGAGTTAAAATTATAGTTATGTAATTTTAGCAGGGGTATCATCCCTAAAATAATTAATGCTTTAAAATATTTACATATTATAATACAGAGTCTATCTAAATATTAAAAGCAGATATGCTTACTTAAAAATATGCTAGCTATCTATGTGTTAATATTATTAAAAGCTTTATGGAATCAATATAAATAACTAATGTCAAGCTCATCAGTGGAGCTTAAATTATATGTGTTTTATTGGTTATAATTGTGGGCAAGTTTAAATACCTTTATATAATAATTAAATTAAATTATTTTGTCAAATCATCTATAGAATTAATAAATAGTATTATAGAATTGGAGAATTAATTTTAACAAACCTTTATTACTCCATATATCTCTGATTGGCTATTATTTTGCAAGAATGGGGGCTGTAAAGCTAGATTGTATGAGTTCAAGTTGCTTTGCTAACAAAATCTTGAGATTTGATTGTCAACAGGTAAGTTTTGAATTTGAAAAGAAATTAAGAAATTTTAACCTTTTTTTATTTGAGGTGATGACCTGGGGACAATACCGCACTGATGAAGGATGAAGGGGATTTGAATTAATGGGAAAGGAGATAAAACCTAGAAAATCTCCATGCATGGTGTATGATAGGCCAGAAACTCTATGGACTGCCTTGCTATTTGCTATCTCATTTTGGGGCATTGATGCACAATGCCAACACAGTTATAGTCATCCCCTACCCAAAGTTCCTAAAGAATTTTAGCCTTATGATAACTAAAAAAATTATCTTTAAAATAAAACTTTTGTTGATATTGATAACAGAAGAATAAATCTATTAGTTTAGGTTGTTAGTAAGGTTTCAATAAGTTATAGTCATCTCACCTTGTATTTATGCGGTGTAAATCTTGAGATAAATAAACCAAAAAATGGACTCAAATTTACTTAGTAGCAAGAGGCTCAAACTGAAGTGAGCTTAAACAGTTATCTTGTTAAAATTTGCCTTTGAATATAACTTTTTCTATTTATTTAATTCTTGTTTAAAATTCTGATTAAAATCATTTTCAGCTTTGATTTACAATATATTTGATAGATATATCTTGTTCTATTTACTTAATCCTAGTCTAAAATTTGGAATGGTATCAGTCTCAGCTTAGTTTCACAATAGAATTAGAATTGATTTACTGATAGAGTATATATAAAATGTTTTAAAAATTTAAAATCAACTTGTTAGCCAATTTACTTAATCCTTGTCTAAGATTCCGTTTGGAATCAGTTTCAGCTTAGTTTCACAATGGACTTGATCCACTAATAAATTATATATAAAATATATTTAAAAATTTAAAATTAACACATTAAAACTCTCTTTAACCGCTCAAAGTTAATTTTGAGCGATTTTAAATTTAAGTTTATTTATCCACAGCCATCTGCCCAAACCTATTCTTTGGTGTCCTTGGCTCTGCCGCCTGCCACCCCAGTGTGGGGCAGCAGTGCACCCCCACCTAGCGTTTTCTGCCCTGCAGGCAAGCGCGTTCGGATAGGCTCAAACAGCCCACCCACTGCTTCCAACTATTTTGTCCCCCCACAGGACTTAGCGCTCCACCTGGCGCGCGTCCACCCTTCTTGCCCCCATCCTCTCACCCTCCCTCACTCTGCTATTTGCTATTGCCTCAGAGTGGACTATGGGCATTTATTCCCATATGCCAATAAGGCAATTATTGACCTAGCCACTACAGCCTTTGCGCCAGCTGGCTTTATAGACTTCCGCCCTTTTAAGGGCTACTTTGATGTTGGGTTCCAATCTGAGAAGGATGCTGAAGCAGCAGCACAAACTCCTCTAATTTATAAAAAAAACCTCATTCCCACAACCTGTACTCACCTCCCTTCAGACACCACGCTAGTGGAATCCTTTGCAAATCTCTCATCCCACCTTCCATCCCAGGTTTTGTATGACCAGTTGGTCACAGGGCTCATGGCTTATGGCACTCAGCCCAACCTCATCTTTGCCATTCCATCTGGTGCAAAATGCCTTGCTGCTCCTCATGCAACAGCCACCATCATACCACACCACTCTACCATAGCCCAACAAATCCAACCCTGCGCTAGTGTGGCTGCAGCGCCTGATCATTTCTTTTGGGCTCAGGTTGATAATGGTAGGCATATTTTTTCCCTCTGCTTTGGCCTCAACCATGCAAAAAAAGTGTGCCCTCAGGCCAAGTCCACTGCTGCAGCTTCTAACCCCCTCTGGAGGTTCAGTATGGGGCGCTTTGCTGCCCCCTCTCACCCTCCAATCTTGTTCAGTGGGCCCACATGATTAAATCAACCCCACCCAAAACCTCCATCCTCACTCTCCCACCTAAATCTACACCAGCCAATCAGAGCAATGCTTGGACCAACATTCACACCCAAGCAGCTGCCCATTCACCCAATCCTACCCTCTCAAATTTAAACACCACTATTCCAGTGAACCAAAATTCATGGGATCTATTGGCTGAAACTGATGAATCAGGTAATATCCTCATTAGTAAGCATACAGATCAACCTCTCTGCCATGGCAATTATGGTTGGGCAGAATATTTCCTTCCTAACTTCAATGAAACCCCAACCCCTCGCCATTTTGCTCCTCTACCCAATACAGTTCCCTTCCAAAGTGACCACCAGCTCACCTTAGCTGTGGTGGCCTCTCCTCATTGCCAAAAACTACGCACCGCGGTGGCCCAGTCAGTGGCTCAGCTCCAGCATGGCCTGCCCACCATCTTCTTCCCCCTGACTTCCCTGAATCTCCCTGCAGTGACATCTCAAAACTATTTGATGATGCTGAAATCACTGTTATGAATGTTGCAACGCTTGCTTCATTCAACCCCTCAGCCAAAATCACCCACCACAGTATCTCGCTTTTCACCCAACTTCCTGAAGCCCGCAAAGAAGCTGAAGTTCTCCTTGCAGCTTTTGTTGAAACACTTTCCTATCATTATCTTGATGCAGATGTGGAAAACTCCTACTACACTGACCTCAGCCCCCACTATGCAGATGCCCCAATGCCCTGGCTCTCTGCTCTGATCTGGTACTGTAACTAACACCCCTTGATCGAGGTGGGTCTTTCTGAAAACCAACCCCCCAACCCCTCCTCACCCTCTGCCATGGTGGGTTAAGCAGTTTCTGCTTCCCACCTGGTTAGTAGTTTGTTTTGCCATTTTGAATGTTGTGATTGGTACTGTCCATCCCCTGGTTGGCATACCTTAAATAAATTGAAAATTAACTCATTAACCAATATTACCCACCAATTTATAGACTTGAATCATGGAATAGAGTATATATAAATATATTAAAAAATTCAAAACCAACCCAATAGCTAAAATAAGCCTACTCAATAAAATCCTTTATAAAGTTGGTGCCATATTTTAAACTGAATTATAGAATTTTGCTCAAAAATACAAATTATATCTTATATCTATATTGGGTCCAAGTGTAAACTATAAGCAGCTTAAAATAAATAATACTGAGTATATAAATTATAAATAACTATTATAAGTCAGTTAAAATATGATGCCAACTTTAAAAAAGGGTTTTATTGAGTAGGCTTAATTCCTCAATTATTTTATACTTTTTAGAGCTTTTTTAAAGGAAGTTCTTTTTTTCAAAATTTTTTGAGGAGGTTCTTTTTAAAAAAACTTTACCCCCAGCTCTTTTTCCCTCAAAAAATTAGTGCATTTTTAAAGTGGCTCTTTTTCCTACTTTTATTAAATATTACTATCTCTATATATCATTTTTAACACATTACTATTTCTCTATAAAAATAAAACTTATTGTATACTATTATATATAGTATCTTATAAACAAATACACCAACAATTTATTTTATTATTTTAGTTGATTTTATTGGTCAGATTATATTAAATTTACTGATCACCATC
This sequence comes from Massospora cicadina, assembly GCA_022478985.1. NCBI lineage: Eukaryota > Fungi > Entomophthoromycota > Entomophthoromycetes > Entomophthorales > Entomophthoraceae > Massospora > Massospora cicadina. The sequence continues at coordinate 20,455 of JAKSZP010003278.1, forward strand.
TTCAATACTTCATTTTATTAAATTTAGATGAATTTATTGGCTAACATATGCAAAATTTAAAGATTACAATCTACAGTAATTCATTTTATTAGATTTGGTTGCTTTTATTAGTCAATCTATGTAAATTTAAAGATTGCTATCTAAAATAACTTTATCAATTTAGATGAGTTTATTGATCAAATTATGCAAAAAGAATATCCATCTATAATGTTTTAAGCTTGTCCCACTATAAGCTCATACTGACTAAATTTTGAACTTACCCCTCAGCCATAGGACATATCAAAAGTGCTTCAAAGCTATTGCTTCACCAATGCTGTAATAAAATTTATCCAGCAATGAACATACTCACACTTGAAATCTATTGCTTCTGAGCCCATTTTTTATTTACTAAATTAATGGGCAGATACTTGACCACTACTTACAAAAGTAAAATAGGACCTAAGTTGAAGCATCCTCAATTTTTGGAGAAAATGATCATCCAAATTGGTCCAGTATTTTCAAAGTTATGCATGAACAAACCCAAAAAACATACATACAGGTCATATTGAGAACCTTCTCCTTTTTCAAAGTTGGGTAAAAATAACCAACAATTTAGGCTTACCAATACTAGCAATTTAAAATATGATGTCATATTTTAAACTAAACAGCACAAAAGCTCCTAAATCATCACCCCAAGCTTAAAAGGGGAACTAACAAAGTGGCGCGCAAATCTCACTTCCTAGCCCCATAGGATAAAAAATATTCAATCTAAACTAAACTATTTTAATCATATTAGATCACTTAATAATACTAAAGCATCATTTATACTAATAAAATTTATAAGATTGGTTGCTTATGATATAGTTTAAAATCTTAAACTTTAGTTTTAGATCAAAACTAAAGCCATCTTAGTCAATTAGATTGATTGAAGTTAAATCACCATACTTATAAAATTTATCTGATTAACTGCATTTGATTTATTTTAAAGCTATAAATATACATTAAAACTATCTTAATCAGATTAAATCAATTGATTATGTAAATCATACTTAAATATATAATTTATCCAATTGGCTAAATTTATATTTTTTATAAAATAAGTTAGATCTAAACTTACAATTTTTAATCAGATTAGATTAGTAGGTTAAGTTAAATCATCAAACATATATAATTTATCCAAATGGCTGTCTTTGATATATTTAAAGCTCTAAATTTTGATCAAAACTTACCATTTTAATCATTTTAGATCAGTTACAAAACTCTAAATTTAAATTAAAAGTTACCATTCAAATCAGATTAGATTAATTAGATTATGTTAGTCATCATAAGTATAATTTTATCTGATTTGCTGCATTCAATATAATTTAAAACTTAATTTTTAGAATCAGATTATATCATTATATAAATAAAATTATGATATTGTATTTTAAAAAGGGTAAATCTGATAGGTGGCATCAATCATATTTTATTGAAGAAGTGGAGAATATATTTTATCTATGGTGAATCTATTTTACAATATAATTTTAATACATTTTATCTATTCTATGGAGAATCTGCTTTAGTATATAATTTTAATATAATAAGTAATAGTTTTATCTTTGGAGAATATAGTTTATAGTATAATGTAAATAAATTTATAAGCAATTTTATTCATTATATTGGAAAATTAGATAATATAATTTATATATGGAGATTCCTATTTATATATTTTTAATTAAATAAATCTGATAGGCAGTATCATTTATGATTATTGAAAAATTGTTAAATAGATCTGATAGGCAGTATAATTCACAATTATTAGAAAGTTGATGAATATATTTTATATTAGGGTGGTTAGCTGAGCGGGTATATAAATATATTTTATATAGTGAGAATCTAGTTTATATATATAATTTTAAAAAATACTCTGAATATATTTATATATATAATTACAAATACTTTGAATATTTAGTTTATATATATAATTTTACAAATACTCCAAATATCTAGTTTTTATATATATAAATACAAATACTCTGAATATCTAGTTTATATATATAATCTTACAAATACCCCAAATATCTCCAAATGTAAGCTCACCATTGAGGTGGGGGTTGTAAAGTGAGATTCAAGCTTTTTGATTCACTACAAAATAAACTTGGAGGTCAAAAAACTACCTTTAAGTAACTTGATTGCCTAAATTTGGGGTTAGCATTGCCAAAAGCAAAACTATTTATGATTTCATAATATTGATCAAAAAGCCCTAAAACCCCCCAAAACAGCACCCCAAGCTTAAAAGGGTGACCTCACAAAGAGGTGCACCAAACAAATTATCTAGCAGAGTGTGTTGAAGATGAGCTTGCACCAGCACAGCCAAAGGTCTGTGCCACCACTATGCTCATAGCCCCATTTATCTTAGAAAAACTATCATTTGTGATACTTGAACTAACAGCTTTGCTGTTGACCTCATGGCCTATGAGCTACTTATTACTATTAAAATATAACTCTGAGCACTGCACTAAGGTTAAAAATGTTTATGATAGTATGGTATGATACCATAAAACTATCATTTTTGCTACTCAGACTAACAGCTTGGCTGTTGCCCTTATGGCTGAAAAAATTGTAGCATAGCTTTAAATAAGAACTTTATAATATAATTAAGCTTACAAACTAAAACAAACTGAGTATATTGATAATACTAAGCTCTTTAGTGCAGATTAAAATATAATTATTCAAGATTATTTTTTTAGGTGATGTATAGTATAAACTAAATAAATAGATATCTTTATATGCCAACCATTAAAAGAGCAAATATTTTAACATAGTTATAATAGAATAAAGGCAATATTCTCTAAAATTAATGATTATTATACTGATTAAATTAATAGAATATAAAATCTGGAGAAAATTTAGCATAACTTTAATTTTCCACCAATCTATCACAGCTCAAAAAAAGCAATATATATATTAACATAATATAGTAGATTAATTAGAAAAAATTAAAATGTATATTGAAAATGATATTAGCAAATATTTAGGATGGTAACAATTTATGGTGAAAATTAAAATTAACAAAACTACTGCTTTATATTAGATCAAATAAAAATATTAAAAACTTAGCCTGATAATGTTAGTAAACATAGAAAATTACAATATTTTATGCTGAAGTCAAAATCAATAAAGTCATTAAAAATATTACCAAATAAGAAGCAAAACTCACCTTAAAAGATGTTTGCAATCATTTCAGATGATTGAAGATGATCATATTTGAAACAAACATCTGGTGAAAATAAGTATAAATCAAAAAACTTACCATTGAATATAACAATAAACAAATTAGATCACAGATGGTCATATTGAAAACAAATTTTATGAATAGATTAATAAATCTAATAGCTTATAGATAGTAAAAAATAAGTAAAACCAATAAAAAGCTTACCTTAAAATGAGCTCAGTAGCACTCTTTAAATTTAAGAATGTCATGCTGGGATCAAAAAACTAAAAACTAAAATTACTGTTTATTGCCAAACTAATAAAAACATATATCTAGTGAATATTTTTCATAAATGACCAAACTATTAAAATGCTTACCTTTGTGTTGAAACTACAATTCTGAAATTTAAGTGGAGATAATCAAAATGACAATCTAGTGAATAAATTTCCTAAAACCTAAATTAGCCAAAAACTAAAAAGTACTTACCTTTGTGTTGAAATTACAATTCTACAATTTAAGTGAGGATAAAACAACAATTAGTTAATATTTTCCCTAAATCAAACAACTAAAAACTAAAAAGTGCTTACCTTTGAGTTAAAATTACAAATCTGAAATTTAAGTGAGGACAAATAAACTATAATCATGTGAATGTTTTCTTAAATATTTAATAACTATTAACTAAAAAGTGCTTAACTTTGATTTAAAATTAATATAATTCTGCAATTTAGGTGAGGAGAAATACTGTAAACAAGTATCTAATGAATAAATTTCCTAAATAACTAAAACTTATTAAAGTGCTTATCTTTGTATTGAGTTTCATAATTCTGCACTTAAAGTGGAGGTGTTATACTATATACTTAATAAATAATATTTAATCTTTATTTTTTAACTTTTATTCTAATACTTAGGTTAATATCTATTGTTAGAAATAACTTACCTAAAAATTCAATGGCTATTTATGTGTTAATATTGTTAATAGCTTTAAAAAACAATTACCAACAATAGCTTACATCAAGCTCATCAGTGGAGCTTAAATAGATGCAATTTAATTGGATAAAATTTGTGTTTAGGTTTTTAAATTATATACTAAATGATTGAACTATCTGATGTTAAATCTTTGATATCTATAAAATTAATTATTAATATCAGAGAATCAGAGAATAATTTTTTTTAAAATCTCCAAATACCTCTGATTAGTTTTTATTTCATCAGGTTGGGGGGTGCAAAAGCTATATATAAAAAAGCTAATTTGCCCTACTAACAAAATCTAAAAATCTGATTGGCATTAGTTTAGGCTTCAAATCACTGCTGATTAAAACCACTGAATCACACCTTAATAAATTTTAAATAAAATTGACTTGAAACCCAAAGTTATTGAACAATTTAGACTTATGGGTGAGGAGGGGTCAGGGGGTTGGTTTTCAGAAAGACCCACCTCAATCAAGGGATGTTGGGTACTGTACTGGACCACAGCAGAGAGCCAGGGCGTTGGGGTATCTGCATAGTGGGGTTGAGGTCAGCATAGTAGGAGTTTTCCTCTTCTGCATCAAGATAATGATGGGAAAGTGTTTCAACAAAAGCTTTGAGGAGAACTTCAGCTTCTTTGCGGGCTTCAGGAAGTTGGGTGAAAAGGGAGATACTGTGGCAGGTGATTTTGGCTGAGGGATTGAATGAAGCAATCGTTGTGACATTCATAACAGCAACTTCAGCATCATCAAGTAGTTTTAAAATGCCACTGCAGATGTGATCAGGGAAGTCAGGGGGAAGAAGATGGTGGGCAGGCCATGCTGGAGCTGAGCCACTGACTGGGCCACCGTGGTGCATAGTTTCAGGCAATGAGGAGAGGCCACCACAGCTAAGGTGAGCTGATGATCACTTTGGAAGGGGGCTGTATTTGGCAGAGGAGCAAAATGGCGAGGGGTAGGGGTTTCATCAAAGTCAGGAAGGAAAATTTTTGCCTAACCATAATTGCCTTGGCAGAGAGGTTGACCTGTATGCTTACTAATGAGGACATTACCTGATTTGTCAGTTTCAGCCAATAGATCCCATGGATTTTGGTTCACTGGAATAGTAGCGTTCAAATTTGGGTGGGTGGGATTGGGCAAATGGGCAGCTGCTTGGGTGCCAATGGTGGTCCAAGCATTGCTCTGATTGGCTGGGGTAGATTTAGGTGGGAGAGTGAGGCTGGAGGTTTTTGGGGGGCTGATTTTCCATGTGGGCCCACTGAATCAGATTGGAGGGTGGGAGGGGGCAGCAAAGCGCCCCATACTGAACCTCCAGAGGGGGGCTCAGAAGCCGCAGCAGCGGACTTGGCCTGAGGGCACACTTTTTTTGCATGGTTGAGACCAAAGCAGAGGGAACAAATCTGCCTACCATTATTGACCTGAGCTAAAAGAAATGATCAGGCGCTGCAGCCACACTAGTGTGGGGTGGGATTTGTTGGGCTATGGTAGGGTGGTGTGGTATGATGGTGGCTGTTGCATGAGGAGCAGCAAGGCGTTCTGCACCAGATGGAATGGCAAAGATGAGGTTGGGCTGAGTGCCATAAGCCATGAGCCCTGCGACCAACTGATCATACAAACCTGGGGTGGAAGGTGGGATGGGAGATTTGCAAAGGATATCACCAGTGTAGTGTCTGAAGGGAGGCGAGTACAGGTTGTGGGAATGGGTTTTTTTTTATAAATTAGAGGAGTTTGTGCTGCCGCTTCAGCATCCTCCTCATATTGGAACCCAACATCAAAGTAGCCCTTAAAAGGGCGGAAGTCTATAAATCCAGCTGATGCAAAGGCTTCAGTGGCTAGCTCAATAATTGCCTTATTGGCATATGGGAATAAACGCCCATAGTCCACTCTGAGGCAATAGCAAATGGCAGAGCGAGAAAGGTGAGAGGATGGGGGTGAGAAGGGTGGACGCGCGCCAGGTGGAGCGCTAATTCCTGTGGGGGGACAAAATGGTTGGAAGCAGTGGGCGGGCTGTTTGAGCCCATCTGTACGCGCTTGCCCGCGGGGCAGAAAACGCTAGGTGGGGGTGCACTTCTGCCCCACACTGGGGTGGCAGGCGGCGGAACAAGGACATCAAAGAATAGGTTTGGGCAGATGGCTGTGGATAAATAAAACTTTAAATTTAAAATAGCTCAAAAGTGACTTTAAGCGGTAAATGAAAGTTTGACTTAGCATGCTATTAGAAAATCAATTTTTGATGTCATAAACCAAATTAAAATCCACAAAACCCCCAAAACAGCAACTTGAGCTTAAAAGGGTGACCCCAAAAACGCGTGCAAATCTCACAACCTAGCCCCATGTGTTGAAGATAAGCTTTTACTAGCACAGCTAAAGCTGTGCCTCCGCTATGCTCTGAGCCCCATTTACCTTTAAATAAACTATCATTTATCCCAATTGGTTTACCTTTGAAAAGATTACATTTGTCCCACTTGGACTAACAGCTTTACTGTTGCCCTCATGCCCTGTGAGCTAGATTATCACTATTAAAATAAAACTCAAAGCATAGCTTTAAGGTTCAATATACTAAAGTATTATAGTATAATACCATAAAAACTAACATCTGTGCCACTTGGACTAACAGCTTTACTGTTGCCTTCATGCCTGTAAATAAACTTATTATTATAAAAATATAACTCTGACCATTGCTCTAGGGCCCAAATTACTAAAATAGTATAGTTTGATACCATAAAAGCTATCATTTGTGCCATCATATGGTATAATACATTTAAACTAATATTTGTTCCATTTATCTTACAGCTTTGCTGATGCCCTCATGAAAATGAGCTAACTTTAAATATTTTTAAAAACTCTGAGCAATGTGCTAAAGTTTAAAACAATTAGTATATTAAGGTATAGTACCATAAAAACTATCAGTTGTGGCACTCTGACTAACAGATTTGCTATTGCCCATGTAGCCAGAGAAATAGTAGCATAACTCCAAATAATAAAATTTATACTTTAATTAAGCTTACAAACTCAATTAAACTGAGCATAAGCAATCATGATCAAGTGCCTTAATATAATTAAAGTATTTTTAGTCAGGGAAGCTAATTTAATTGAAAGTATAGTAGAGATAAATTAAATATATTTCAGTATAAGTCACCTATTAAAAGTGCAAACAATTTTTAAAGTTATATTAAACCAAAAGCAATATAAATAATGTAATATTAGGTATATTATATATATGGTTAGATTTTTAGAATATTAAAAATCTGAAAAAACTGACTTTTTTTTACTGCTTGAAGTCACTTTTGAGCGATTTTAAATTTAAAGTTTTATTTATCCACAGCTGCCTGCCCAAACCTATTCTTTGATGTCCTTGGCTCCACCGCCTGCCACCCCAATGTGGGGCAAAAGTGCACCCCCACCTAGCGTTTTTCGCCCCGCGGGCAAGCGTTTGGATGGGCTCAAACAGCTCACCCACTGCTTCCAACCATTTTGTCCCCCCCACAGGACTCAGCGCTCCACCTGGCGCGCGTCCACCCTTCTCACCCCCATCCTCTCACCCTCCCTCACTCCGCCATTTGCTATTGCCTCAGAGTGGACTATGGGCGTTTGTTCCCATATGCTGATAAGGCAATTATTGACCTAGTCACTGCAGCCTTTGCATCAGCTGGCTTTATAAACTTCTGCCCTTTTAAGGGCTACTTTGACGTTGGGTCCCAATCTGAGGAGGATGCTGAAGCGGCAGTGCAAACTTTTCTAATTTATAAAAAAACCCCATTCCCACAACCCGTACTCGCCTCCCTTCAGACACCATGTTGGTGGTATCCTTTGCAACTCTCCCATCCAACCTTCCACCCCAGGTTTTGTATGACCAGTTGGTCACAGGGCTCATGGCTTATGGCACTCAGCCCAACCTCATCTTTGCCATTCCATCTGGTGTGGAGCGCCTTGCTGCTCCTCATGCAACAGCCACCATCATACCACACCACTCTACCATAGCCCAACAAATCCAACCCTGCGCTAGTGTGGCTACAGCGTATGATCATTTCTTTTGGGATCAGGTTGATAATGGTAGGCAGATTTGTTCCCTCTGCTTTGGCCTCAACCATGCAAAAAAAGTGTGCCCTCAGGCCAAGTCCGCTGCTGCAGCTTCTGAGCCCCCTCTGGAGGTTCAGTATGGGGCGCTTTGCTGCCCCCCTCTCACCCTCCAATCTCGTTCAGTGGGCCCACATGGAAAATCAGCCCCCCAAAAACCTCCAGCCTCACTCTCCCACCTAAATCCACCCCAGCCAATCAGAGCAATGCTTGGACCACCTTTGGCACACAAGCAGCTGCCCATTCGCCCAATCCCACCCACCCAAATTTGAACGCCACTATTCCAGTGAACTAAAATCCATGGGATCTATTGGCTGAGACTGATGAATCAGGTAATGTCCTCATTAGTAAGCATACAGGTCAACCTCTCTGCCAAGGTGATTATGGTTGGGCAGAATTACCTCTTCCCAACTTCGATAAAACCCCTACCCCTCGCCATTTTGCTCCTCTGCCCAATACAGCCCCCTTCCAAAGTGACCACCTGCTCGCCTTAGCTGCAGTGGCCTCTCCTCAGTGCCCAAACTATGCACCGTGGTGGCCCAGTCAGTGGCTCAGCTCCAGCATAGCCTGCCCACCCTCTTCTTCCCCCTGACTTCCTGATCACATCTGCAGTGACATTTTAAAACTATTTAATGATGCTGAAGTTGCTGTTATGAATTTCACAATGATTGCTTCATTCAATCCCTCAGCCAAAATTACCTGCCACAGTATCTCCCTTTTCACCCAACTTCCTGAAGCCCGCAAAGAAGCTGAAGTTCTCCTCACAGCTTTTGTTGAAACACTTTTCCATCATTATCTTGATGAGGAAGTGAAAAACTCCTACTATGGTGACCTCCACCCCCACTATGTGGATGCCCCAACGCCCTGGCTCTCTGCTGTGATCTGGTACTGTAACCAACATCCCTTGATCAAGGCGGGTCTTTCTGAAAACCAACCCCCTGACCCCTCCTCACCCTCTGCCATGGTGGGTTAGCAGTTTCTGCTTCCCACCTGGTTAGTAGTTTTGTTTTGTCATTTTGAGTGTTGTGATTTGGTAACATCCGTCCCCTGGTCAGCGTACCTCAAATAAATTGGAAAAATCTGAAAAACCTCAGTATAATAAAACATATTACCAAGCTTAACTTTTTTAGTAAATAATTATCTTAAAGTTAAATTTTAGTAGCTAGAAAGATAATGAATCTGACTTTGATGATATTAGTAACTATATATGATAACAAATAGAATATAATAAAATCAAAAATAAAATTACTATCTTATATTAGATCTATTAGAAAGATTAAAACTTACCTTGAACTCAATAATAAATATAGTTAAAATAAATAGTTTAAGCTGAAATCAAAACAATAACTTTACTAAAAATATTATCAAGCAGGAAACAAACCTTCTCTTAAAGATGTTCATAACTATTTCAGATGATTACAGATGGGTAAATCAAAAACACACTTACCAAAACTAATTTATCACCACCAAAGGCTTACAATGAAAATATATTAATCATTTCAGATTTTAAATGGGCATAATGAAGTCAAGCGTCTAGTAAATCATCAAAACTAAATGCTATAGTTTATAAAAATAGTAGATTATCAAAGATTACTATAAAAAGATATCAATGACTACATTAGATTGTGGATGTTATACTGGAAGCAAACATTTTAGTAAAGTAAAACATCAGTACTTTCTTTTTGAAGAATGTAATATTATCAAAAGGCTCAAAACAAAGTAAAATTGATTTTATATATCAGACCTAAAATATTAATGCTTACTTTGGTGATGAGACCATAATTCTCCATTTAATTAAGGAAGTTATTTAAAAAATTTAAATAGTTATTACTATGTAAACTTTATACTTTATTATCATGATGAGTTAAGTTAGAGTTGTCTGGCCTACCTATAAATGTGATTGCTCTTTATATATTAATAACATTGAAAAAAGCATCAATTGGTCAATCTATAGTATAATAGTATTTCATATCTTATTCTCATCAATGGAGCTTAATTTTGATAGGATTTTATTGGTTGAAAAAATCTGGGTAAGTTTTACAAATATAAAACTACAAATTGATTTGAGATATCTGGTATCAAATTATCTATATAACTGTTTTAATATTTAGAATCAGAGAATTTATTTTACTTAATTTTTGGGATACTCTTTTCCAAATGGTCTACATTAGAGTGAGGTACATATTATTAAATTAAAACTAAAACTGTTTCTATCAGATTAGACTGATTAGATAATGATAAATCATATAATAGTAAAATTTATCAATTGGCTACAAATATCTATAGGCTAAAACTTTTTTTATATTAGTCTAAACTAAAGTTATTTTTAAACAGATTATATTAATTTGATAACAAATACTTATGATATTAATATAAACTATCCAAATGATTATATACAATAAAACTTATTACTCTAATTATCAATCTAAGTTAAACTAACTTACCCAATTAGATCATTTAAATAACATTAAAGCATCATTTATACAAATAAAATTTATCCAATTGGCTGCTTATGATATAGTTTAAAACCTTAAACTTTAGTTTTAGATCAAAACTAAAGCCATCTTGATCAGATTAGATTGGTTGAAGTTAAATCATCTTAATTACAAAATTTATTGATTAAACGCATATGATATAGTTTAAAGCTTTAAATATACATTAAAACTATTCTAATAAGATTAAATCAATTGATTATGTAAATCATACTTATAAATAGATTTTTCAATTGGCCAAAAACTATATTTTTTTATAGGTTAGGTTAGGTTAGGTTAGGTTAGGTTAGGTTAGGTTAGGTTAGGTTAGGTTAGGTTAGGTTAGGTTAGGTTAAATCATCAAACATATGTATAATTTATCCAATTGGCTGTATTTGATATATTTAAAGCTCTAAATTATGATCAAAACTTACTATTCTACCAAATTATATCATTTACAAAACTCTAAATTTAGATTAAAAATTACCATTCTATCAGATTAGATCAATTAGGTTATGTTAGTCATCATAAGTATAATTTTATCTGATTGGCTGCATTCAATATAGTTTAAAACTTAATTTTTAGAATCAGATTAGATCAATATGAAAATAAAGTTATGCTATTGTACTAAAAGGGATAAATCTGATAGGTGGCATCAATCATACTTATTAAAGAAGCAGAGAATATATTTTTATATATGGAGAATCTATTTTACGATATAATTTTAATACATTTTATCTATTTTATGAAGAATCTGAAGAAGTATATAATTCTAACATAAGAAGTAATAGTTTTATCTGTGGAGAATCTAGTTTATGTATAATCTTAAATAAATTTATAAGCAGTTTTTTTCATTATATTGGTAAATTAGATATTTTAGTTTATATATTAGATTTCTATTAAAGATTTATAATTAAATAAATCTGATAGGCAGTATCATTTATAATTATTAGAAAAATTAAACAGATCTGATAAGCAGTATCATTCACAATTTTTAGAAAGTTGGAGAATATATTTTTTATAGTGAGAATCTGGTTTATATGCAATTTTACAAATAGTCCAGATATCTAGTTTATATATGTAATTTTACAAATACTCCAAATTACTCCAAATGCATGCTCACCATTGAGGTGGGGGTTGTAAAGTGAGATTAAAGCTTTTTGATTTGCAACAAAATAAACTTGGGGATCAAAAACTACCTTTAAGCAACCTGATTGCCTAAATTTGGGGTTAGCATTGCCAAAAGCAAAAATAATTTATGATGTCATAAACTAAATCAAAAAGCTTCAAACCCCCCCCCCAAAACAGCACCCTGAGCTTAAAAGGGTGACCTCACAAAGAGGGCATTAAATGAACTACCTAGCTCCATGTGTTGAAGATAAGCTTGCACTAGCACAGCTAAAGCTGTGCCTCCACTACGCTCTGAGCCCCATTTACCTTTAAAAAACTATTATTTTTCCCACTTGGTTTACCTTTGAAAAGACTATCATTTGTCCCACTTGGACTAACAGCTTTACTGTTGCCCTCATGCCCTGTGAGCTAGATCATCACTATTAAAATAAAACTCAAAGCATAGCTTTAAGGTTCAATATACTAAATATTATAGTATAATACCATAAAAACTAACATCTGTGCCACTTACACTAACAGCTTTGCTGTTGCCCTCAGCCTGTAAACTAACTTACAATTAAAAAATATTTCTGAGACTTGCTCTAGGGTTCAAATTACTAAAATTTATAGTTTGATACCATAAAAGCTATCATTTGTGCCACACATATGATATAATACTATAAAAACTATTATTTGTTCCACTTGGACTTACAGCTTTGCTGTTGCCCTCATGACCTGTGAGTAACTTATTAATATTTTAAAATCACTGATCAATGCGCTAAAGTTGAAAACACTTATCATTTTAAGGTATAGTGCCATAAAAACTATCAGTTGTGGCACTCTGACTAACAGATTTGCTATTGCCCATGTAGCCAGAGAAATAGTAGCATAACTCCAAATAATAAAATTTATACTTTAATTAAGCTTACATCTCAAGTAAACTGAGCATAAGCAACATGATCAAATGCCTTAATACAAATAGAATATATTTAGTCAGGGAAGCTGATTTAATTAGATTATAGTAGAGATAAATTAAATATATTTCAGTATAAGTCACCTATTAAAAGAGCAAACACTTTTTTAAGTTATAATAACCCAAAAGCAATATAAATGTTGTAATATTAGATAAAATTATAAATATGGTTAGATTATTTAGAACATTAAAATTTAAAAAACAACTCAATAAAATAAAATTTTTATCAAGCTTTCATTTCTTGGTAGTAACCATTTTTTAAAGTTAAATTTTAGTAGATAGAAAAAAGCATAAACCTTACCTTGATAGAATTAGTAATTATATATGATAACAAATAGATATATAATAAAATCAAAAAATATTAATAACTTATATTAGATCTTTTAAAAAATTAAAACTTACCTTGAACCTAATAATAAATATAGTTAAAATAGATAGTTTAAGCTGAGATCAAAATCAATAACTTTACTAAAAATATTATCAAGCAGGAAACAAACCTTCCCTTAAAGATGTTTATAACTATCCCAGATGATTACAGATGGGTAAATCAAAAACACACCTACCAAAACTAATTTATTACCACCAAAGGCTTATAGTGAAAAGATACTGATCATTTTAGATTTCAAATGGTCATACTGAAGTCAAGCATCTAGTAAAGCATCAAAATTAAATGCTATAGTTTATAATTAAAGTAAACTATCAAAAATTACTTTACAAAGATATCAATGACTACAATAGATTGTGGATGTTATACTGGAAGCAAACATTTGGTTAAGTAAAACATCAGTATTGCTAGTTTTGAAGAATGTAAAATTATCAAAAGGCTCAAAACAAAATGAAATTTGATTTACATATCAGACCTTAAATTATTTATTCTTACCTTGGTGATGAGACCATAATTCTGCATTTTAATTAAGGAAGTTATTTAGAAAATTAAATAGTTATTACTATGTAATTTTATACTTTATTATCATGATGAGTTAAGTTAAAAGTTGTCTGGCCTACCTATAAACATGATTGCTATTTTTATATTAATAAGATTAATAAAAGCATCAAATAGTTAAACTATAGTAAGATAATATTTCATATTTCATACTTATCAGTGGAGCTTGAATTTGGTATGTTTTTTTGGTGGAAAAATATGGGTAAGTTTTACAGATATAAAACTACAAATTAATTTAAAATATCTGGTATCAAATTACCTATATAACTGTTAAATATTTAGAATCATAGTATTTATTTTACCTAATTTTTAGATACTCTGATTAACCCATAAGGGTCTACATTAGAGTGGGGTACATATTATTAAATTAGAACTAAAACCGTTTCTATCAGATTAGACTGAGTAGATAATGATAGGTCATATAGTAGTAAAATTTATCAATTGGCTACAAATATATATAAGCTAAAACTTTTTATATTATTCTAAACTAAAGTTATTTTTAATCATATTAGATTAATTGGATAACAATTACTTATGATACTAATATAATTTATCCAAATGATTATATACAATAAAATTTATTACTCTAATTATCAATCTAAATTAAACTAATTTAACCAATTAGATCATTTAAATAACATTAAAGCATCATTTATATTAATAAAAGATATCCAATTGGCTGCTTATGATATAGTTTAAAATCTTAAACTTTAGTTTTAGATCAAAACTAAAGCCATCTTAATTAGAATAGATTGGTTGAAGTTAAATGATCATAATTATAAAATTTATCTGATTAACTGCATTTGATTTAGTTTAAAACTATAAATATACATTAAAACTATTCTAATAAGATTAAATCAATTATTTATATAAATTATACTTATAAATAGATTTTTCCAATTGGCTGAATTTATATTTTTTAAAAAAATTTAGATTTAAACTTACCATTTTTAATCAGGTTAGATTAATAGGTTAAGTTAAATCATCAAACATGTATGATTTATCAAATTGGCTGTATTTGATATATTTAAAGCTCTAAATTAAATCAAAACTTACTGTTCTAATCAAATTAGATCATTTACAAAACTCTTAATTTAGATTAAAAATTACCATTCTAATCAGATTAGATCAACTAGTTATGTTAGTCATCATAAGTATAATTTTATCTGTTTGGCTGCATTCAATATAGGTCAAAACTTAATTTTTAGAATCAGATTAGATCAATATGAAAATAAAGTTATGATATTGTACTAAAAGGGATAAATCTGATAGGTGGCATCAATCATACTTATTAAAGAAGCAGAGAATATATTTTTATCTATGGAGAATCTATTTTACAATATAATTTTAATATATTCTATCTATTCTATGGAGAATATGTTTTAGTATATAATTTTAATATAATAAGTAATAGTTTTATCTGTGGAAAATCTATAATAGTTTAATCTGTGGAGAATATAGTTTATAGTATAATCTTAAATAAACCTGTAAGCAGTTTTTCATTATATTAGGAAATTAGATATTATAATTTATATATGGAGATTTCTATTTATATATTTATAATTAAATAAATCTGATAGGCAGTATCATTTATGATAATTAAAAAATTGTTAAATAGATCTGATATGCAGTATCATTCACAATTTAATGGAAAATCAGACTCATTATAAATAAATATTATGAGAATATTTTATATATATATAAGTTTACAAATACTCCAAATATCTAGTTTATATATATAATTACAAATACTTTGAATATCTAGTTTATATATATAGTTTTACAAATACTCCAAATATCTAGTTTATATAAATTCTAGTTCATATAAATAAAATTACAAATACTCCAAATATCTAGTTTATATATATATATATATATAGTCTTACAAATACTTTAATTATATCTGAATGCATGCTCACCATTGAGGTGGGGGTCTTAAAGTGAGATTAAAGCTTTTTGATTTGCTACAAAATAAACTTGGGGGTCAAAAAACTACCTTTAAGTGACCTGATTGCCTGAGTTTGGGGTTAGCATCACCAAAAGCAAAACACTTTATGATGTCATAAATTAACTTGGAAAGCCACCAAACCCCCAAAACAGCACCCCAAGCTTAAAAGGGTGACCTCACAAAGAGGCATGCTAAACAAACTACCTAGCTGCAGGTGTTGAAGATGAGTTCTCACTGGCACAGCCTCCATTTGGCCACCAGCTATGCTTGTGACCTCTTTCTGGTATCTGTGCCATAACTATGCTCTGAGCCTTATTTATCTTAAAAACTATCAATTGTGCCACTTGGACTAACAGCTTTGCTGTTGACCTCATGGCCTATGAGCTACTTATTACTATTAAATATAACTCTGAGCAATGCTCTAAGGTTCAAAATGCTTATGGTAGTATGGTATAATACCATAAAATCATTTGCGCCACTCAGACTAACAGCTTTGCCATTGCCCTTGTGGCTGGGAAAATAGTAGCATAACTTCAAATAAAAACAGTATAATATAATTTAAGCTCACAAACTTAAGCAAACTGAGTATATCAATAAGACTAAGTGCTTTAGTGTGGATAAATATAATTTTTCAAGGTTACTCTAATTAGGTGATGGCTAGTAGGAATTAAAGAAATAGATATCAGGATAAACCAAACATCAAAAAACAATTTAACATAGTCATATTAGTATAAAAGCAATATTTTTAAAATTTATAATTATTATACTGATTAAATTGTTAGACTATTAAAACCTGGAGAAAACTAAATATAATTTTAATTTGCCACCAATCTATCACTGCTCAAAATAAGCAATTCATATATTGATATATTATAGTAGATCAATTATAAAAAATCAAACTTACCTTGATAATAGTATTAGCAAATATTTAGGAGGGTTATAGCTTATAGTGAATTCAAGATCAGCAAAACTACTACTTTTTATTAGATCAAAAAAATATTAAAAACTTATTCTGATAATGTTAGTAAACACAGAAAATTACAATAGTTTATACTGAAATCAAAATCAATAAAGTTACTAAAATATTACCAATAAGAAGTAAAACTCACCTTATAAAGATGTTTGCAATCATTTCAGATGATTGCAGACAATTATTCTGGAAACAAATATTTAGTGAAAAATAAGTATACTCATTAAAAAACATACCTCAAAAAGATAACAATGAACAACTTAGATAATAGATGGTCATATTGAAAACAAATTTATAAATAGATATAATAAATATATAGCTATAGATAGTAAACAATAAATAAAACTAATAAAAAGCTTACCTTAAAATAAACTCAATACCACTCCCTAAATTTAGTAAAGTCACTGTGATCAAAATCAAAAAACCATTAACTAAATTTACTTTTTATTGCTAAACTAATAAAAGTAAATATTTAGTGACTGTTTTTTGCATAACTAAAAACTAAAAAGTGCTTACTTTGCATTAGAATAACAATTCTGCAATTTAAGTGGGAATATCAAAACAACAATCCAGTAAATGTTTTCTTAAACCTTAAATAAATAAAAACTAAAAGATGCTTATCTTTGCATTGAAATTATAATTATGCAAATTAAGTGCTGAATAATAAAAACATCAATCTAGAGAAATCTTTTTGCTAAATTTTTTATAACTAAAAACTCTTAATATGCTTACCTATTCAATAAAATTATAAACCTGCAATTTAAGTGCAGATAACTGGAAATGACAATCTAATAAATGTTTTTCCTAAATTCTAAATAACCAAAAACACAAAGTGCTTACCTTTGCATCAAAATTATCCTTCTGAAATTTAAGTGGGGTAATCAAAACAAAAAGTAGTGAATATTTCTCTAAATCTTAATTGAATAAAACTAAAATGTACTTAACTTTGTAGTAAAATTATAGTTCTGTAGATTAAGTGAGGGTAATGAAAACATCTATCTAGAGAATTATTTTACTAAATCTTAATTGCCTAAAAACTAAAAAGTACTTAACTTTGTAGTAAAATTATAGTTCTGTAGATTAAGTGAGGGTAATGAAAACAACAATCTAGTAAATATTTTATCAAAATAACCAAAAACTAAAAAGTGCTTACCTTTGAGCCAAGATTATAATTCTGCAATCTAAGCGGGGCTATCATCCCTAAAATAATTAATGCTTTGAACTATTTATATATTATAATACTGAATCTATCTAAATATTAAAAGTTAGTTATATTTACCTAAAAATCTGATAGCTATTTGCGCATTAATATTGTTAAAAGCTTTATGGAATCAATTCAAAATGATAAATAATGGCAAGCTCATCAGTGGAGCTTAAATTATATGTTTTGATTGGTTATAATTCATGGTTAAGTTTTATATACCTTTATATAATTAAATTAAATTTAAGAAATTTGATGTCAAATCATCTATAAAATAAATAAACCATCAGAGAATTGGAGAATCAATCTTACCTCAATTTTGTGATACTCCAAAAATCTCTGATTGGCTGTTCTTCCCCAGAGTAAAAGGTAGTAAAGTTAATTTAAGAATTCAATTTGCTCTACTAACAAAATCTCAAAATCTAAATTGGCAACAGGTAAGCTTAAAATCTCATAGTTTCACCACTAAGCTATACCTGAATAGATTTACTTTTCAACTATTATGAATAATTTTGACTTAGCATCGCTGATAGCAAGTTAAAATATTATGTCATGTTTTGTATCATTTAGCTGAAAAAAGCCCAAAACAACCCCCTGAGCTTAAAAGGGTGACCCCAGAAAGTGGTGTGCAAATCTCACTTCCTAGACCCATGGTTTTAAGATAATTTTACAAATACTCTGAATATCTAGATTATATATATAATTTCAAATACTCCAAATAACTAGTTTATATATATAATTTTACAAATACACCAAATATCAAATTATATATAGATAATTACAAAACACAATCTTACTTTTCTCTCTTGTTGCAATCACTTTTGCAACTTATTTAATTCAAGTCTGATTCTAGTTTGATAATCTCATAGAGGAGATTAGTTTGCGCCCATGTCAGGAAGCAGTTGGGAAAGTAAGATAAGAGGAGCAGGTGGTAGACCCACGGCCTCAAATGTTTGAAAACGCCCCGGAGAAACTGGCAGAATAGAAAAAAATAAAAAACCAGCGGTCACTATTTCCCCAGAAATCCTTGCTTGGCAAGCATGATGCAACCAGTACATCAACACGCCGCACTCCCAACCACTCTTATTGGTGGGATACAGAGTCCATGTGTTTCTGGACATCCAACAAACAGCTTTATGGGAAAAATTTTGAGGGGATGTGCACACTTTTTTCCTGACTGTGGTGTACGTTGCACCTCACTCCATGTCACATGGTTGGCTGGACCTCAGTTTCAAAAACAAGGAGGCAGCAGATGAAGCTGCTGTGATATGCATAGTGATAGACCTCCCTGTAGGGCAATAGGTCATCAAAACCAAATGCACCAGATGGATAAAATCCAACCAAATTTTCCTCACATTTGACTTTTAGCCTACTACAAACATGCCATTTTGGAGCAGCACCTGAAAGGTGGTCTCACCATATACAGCAAAATACAATCTTTCAAGATGCAACGCTTTACACTGATGCCACACCTGTGCACTGGCAAAGACATCGCAGTTCTGACCCCAACTGAGGAGATTGCAAAGGACCTAACCCAGATCCCGCACTCCACATATATCAATATTGAAGGGCATACCACCCACCCTTTCCGGGTAGCCGTGGACAGCGCACCCCCCATCTGCACCCACTGTGATGCATTCAGCCATAAGGCACATACATGCCCCACCAAGGAGGGCATCAAATTCCAAGAGCACCCATTGGTGGCCATGGCCAGTGGAGAGGCGCACTACAAACCAACCACAAGCACCAAAGAGGCTTTCTCATGGGGAGCACAAGGCTGCTACCTACTGATAAAACCTATCTCCCCTCAAGAGTGGAAGAAGGCCAAACAGGCCCACAGGGCTGTGGCCAAGGAAGTGGCCAAAGTCACCTCCGCTATCCCACACTCCCAATGCCAGGAGGACATTGAAACCTTTGCAGTGGAAGCAACTCAGGAATCCATCAACTAATCAGATTGGGAAGCCTATGCCAATTGGGCCAACCAATCTGAGGATCCAATGGGTGACTTGATCTCACCTGACTTTTGCAACCAAGCTCCAGTTGAAACTGACTTGGGGTCCAACCTACCTGAAAATTTTTTTTGACCTGAATGTTGGTGCACCGAACTCATCTGCACCGCAAAAAATTTGCTTAACGTCAGGGAAACAAAAAGTGAAGGCAAAAGCCAACTTGAACCTTTCTGCTAAAATTAACAAAACACTAATAGTGTTGCTGCAAACACCTGCGCTGCCATGAAGGCCCATGGGGAATTGGAGGAGGCTAGTGGGCCCGGGTGCCCACCCCTTCACACCTAAGGTGCAATGGGGGAAACCTTCACTTTAGGGACGTTGAATATTGCCAGACTCAAGGCCTCACTATCCCAGGCTAGGAAACTGAGTTTTTTACAAAAAAATTTACACGTGGATTTCCTGGCCATCCAGGAGTCCCACTGTCTGCAAGGTTCCAAAGATGCTTGGAAAGCCATGCTCCTCCCTTCCCTATCCTTTTGGTCAGAGCACTATGGGGTGCTAGTTTGGAAAAACAATTTTTTATTATTTCTATTATCAGAATCCTTCCTCAATGGCCAAGTCCTCATTGTCACTTTATTGTGGGCTGACATGGCACATGCTATCATCAACATCCATGCCCCAACCTATGCATGAGAGCGTCAGGAATTTTTTTTGTTGGTCAAATCCCTCCCGCTACCCCCAGACCCTTTTGTAGTTGGCAACATGAACTGTTGGCTAAACACACCCACATACCATTGGCCTTCCTCCTCCCACGCCCCCAGGGTCATGTAGAACTTCGCGTTCTAAAGGCCACCATTGGGGTAATAGATGCGCTGCCATGGCAAGCCCCGCTGCTTGAAAACATGACACGCCCCCACATCCACAACAGCCAATCAAGGTCCATGACCCACATTGACCTTATCCTCACGCCAGCGAAATTTCAATCTCACGTTTCCCACTTCCAAACAACAAAAATCTAATTCTCCAACCACTGGCTGGTCTCAATAACCTACCACTTACCTGTCACAGTGCTAAGGCCCCACATTGGTGCAAACTCCACCCTCCCAAACTTGCATCGCCAGGATTTTCCACTTTGGTGGAATCAGCAACTTTGGCAAAAGAGTTTGTTATACAATTTTGTGCGGACCCAATTTCCACATGGTCAGCCTTCAAAAAGGATACCATCCGCCACTCTTGCCACCTCTCCTCCCAATGCTCACAAGCCACATCAGCCATCATTTTGTGCACTCTGGCAGAGTTGGCACACCTGGAGTCCAACATCCCAGCCACAGGCTACAGCCCTGCATGGGGCCGGAAGTGGGCGGAGGCAGCTGCCCACCTCAACGCACTCAAAAGGCAACACAAAAATCAGGTTTGTGTTCAGTACAGGGCCAAATGCATTACAGAGGGCAACAAGTGCACCGTATATTTTTTTTTAAATTCTTTGCACCACATTAGAGCGTGGCCTGCACACAGGTGTGGAGATCAGATGATTCCATCGTGGATATGCCATCTGAAGTGGCAATCAAAATACAAAAGTATTACTCTGAGTTATACCGATCTGATCCAATTCAGCTGGCCAAAGTGGCGAAATTTTTCAACTGAACCCACATCTGCACCATTTCCTGATACCTGGAATTAATGAATTTGATTACTCCAAATGAACTCTGGACAGCCATCCGCGGTGCACCAAATTGGAAATGCCAGGCCCATATGGCATTCCATATGAATTCTATAAAAAGTACTTCAAATATATATCCCACTACTGCTTGCCTCACTTAACCAGAGCCATCTGGAAACGCGCCTCCTACCAGGAGGACAAGAGGCCTTCACCATCACACTCTTCAAGAAAGGGTACAAGCTAGACCTAGCCAACTGGCGCCCCATTTCTCTAACTAACATGATACAAAAATTTTAACTAAAATTATGGCTAACCGTTTAGGGATTGTAGCATCTGCCACCATCTCCCCAGAACAATTCCGTTTCATACCCAGAAGGTCGATTTGGGACAACGTGCACTCTGTGGCTAATGCATGCCAGTCCACAGCCTCTGGGGCACTTGTATTCTTGGACCAACAGAAGGCCTATGATAGAGTAAACTGGGAATACCTCAGGACGTTTTTCCATCAATTACGCTTACCCCCTCGCTTCATCAACTGGGTAATGCTGCTCATAGAATCTGCAACAATGGCAGTGCGTGGCCCTGGCTTCCTAACAGAAGTAGTCCGCCCTCAAAGGGGCTTACTACAAGGGGACTTCCTTAGCCCACTCTTATACAACTTCAGCCTTGACCCACTACTTTGAAACGTGAATGCCCAACTCACTGGGGTCCATGTACCAGGCCAAGCCCCAGTCAAGATGATGGCGTTTGAAGATGACTGTGTGGTTGGGGTATCTAATAATAAAGGTGCACGCGCGCTTAAAGCTCTAATCTAGGAGTATTCCCAGGTAAGTAATGCTTCACTGAATGTTTCAAAAACTGAAATCATCCTCCTTGGTTGGTATCAAACCTGCTGGGCCCCAGCGACCAGTGCCCAGCCCAGCCTATCTGCTCACACATGTGCTCGCCCTCCCAGCTCACCCCACACCGCCCCACTAGTGCTCCCCTTCATGCCACGCCCTACCATAGGACTGGTACGCCATCTGGGTGTGTGGGTGGAGGCAGGCGGGTATGCATCAGCAGTAATGGAAAGTTGTATTCTAGACAACGTGAAAAAGCGCATCACCTCCCTCAGAGCCCACCCTACTTCCCTTACTGGAAGGGTTGTTTTAGCCAACTCTATGCTCCTCTCCAAAGTCTGGTTTGGAGCCCACGCCATCTCCTTCTCCCCAGGCTTTTTCAAATCCTTGTATGCCCTTCTGCAAGGATGGCTTTGGTCAGGCCGCCCACCACCAGTACGGCTAGAGGTCATGTTTGGCCCTCATCATCATGGAGGCATGGGCCTGCTTGACTTCAAAGCCCATGCTGCCAAGATCCTAGGCACCTGGATTTCGGCTGTCACCGCCCCTACGCTCCCCTCCCAACACTGGTCCCACGCAGCCCACTCCAACTTCTCCCGCACCTTGGGCCTTAACAATCCATTGAACCCTCACTCCTTGATGAAATACCTGGCTTCCCACCCATTGGCCACAGGTCCTCACGGTACTAAAACCCATTACAAACGAATCCTCCTCTCCATGTGGAGCGCTGAGTGGAGAATTTGTATTAGTGGACACACAGCCCAGAGAGGCCGCCCCTCTCCTCAGTTCACACAAGAGGTACAGGGGTTACCCATTCAAGATGGCGTGATCCCCACACGGCCCCATGTCCTATCCAGGGTGGACTACCTGGACATGATGGACATCCCTTACTCCATTGAGACTCAGAATACTATTTGGAAATACGCACACCATCCTCTGTTGCAGCCTCAAATCCGTTCCCATGTGTGGCGCTGCCTGAGGCAGGTGTACCATACAGCTGAGCGCTCTAATGCTTTACACTCATCCTGCGTCATGTTTGGCCAGTATGGAACGTTGTTCCACCACATGGAGAAGTGTCCTATCTCTAAAGTGATATGGCGCGAAGTTCAACGTCTGCTTGGCCAGGATCAAACACATCCCTTCAGTCTGTCAAGAGATATGTTTGCTTTATCAATGGCCTCCCCCCTTCCACTCTCCCTCCACGCTCTGGTGGTTGCAATCGCCATGTGGACTATCCACACGATTGTCTTGTATGCCATTGCAGGCTCCACCCCCACCCTCCCAGAAGCTGTCCACAGATTCTGGTCTCATTTGGTGGACCACTTTCAGGCATGGATGTTTAAATACCTCCCACCGCGTCGCTGACATCTGGTCTCCACCTGGTTCCCAGTTTGGTTCATCAAATCAAACCCTTTCCTCCACACATGTTCAATTGTGGCTACAGCCCCTTCACACGTTCCCTCCCCCTCCCCATAGTGGCGTTCCCGCTGGCAACAAGAGATAGCATCGCTTCTCTGGGGTGCCTTCCCTGTTACTAAGCTTGTTTCTTTTGGGTCAAATTTGGAAGTGTCTGTCCCATGGTCAGCCTTCCTCACAATAAATTATATATAATTACAAATACTCCAAATATCTAGTTTTTATATATAATTCTACAAATACTCCAAATATCTTTAAATGCATGCTCACCATTGAGGTGGGGGTTGTAAAGTGAGATTAAAGCTTTTTGATTTGCTACAAAATAAACTTGGGGGTTGAAAAACTACCTTTAAGTGACCTGATTGCCTAAATTTGAGGTTAGCGTTGCCAAAAGCAAAACAAATCATGATGTCATAAACTAAATTAAAAAGCCTCAAAACCCCCCAAAACAGCACCCCAATCTTAAAAGGGTGACCCCACAAAGAGGCGCGCCAAATGAACTACCTAGCCCCATGTGTTGAATATGGACCCTCTACCACTACCTCTCAGAATTTGATTCTGGTACAGAAACTTTGGGTGGGGGACAATTATGACTGTGTTTGCTATTTGCTATCTCAATTTGGAGCATTGCGCATCAATGCTCCAAATTGAGATAGCAAATAGCAAAAGCAGTCCATGGAGTTCCTGGCCTATCATACACTACACATGGAGGTTTTCTGGATTTTATCCTCCTTTTCCATTCATTCAATTTTCCCTTAATTGGTGCAGTATTGTCCCCAGGTTGTCCCATCCAAATAAAATTAAAAAAATGCAAAATGTTGAAATTGAAATGAAAATGTTGAAATTGAAGTAAAAATGGTATAATTATTCCAATTATAATCCTATATGCCATTTTTACACTTTAATGTATAAATGTTATTTGCATTTTTATGATAAGAAAAATAAGAAACCCCAATCTATATTGTTCCCCTAGTTAATATACTCTTTGTAATAAGTTTGGTTACTTTAAGTTCATTCCTTAGGAGGAATTATGAAACAAATATAAATTTCTTTCTCCAATAAAGTAATTTGTAAGTTATTTCCTTAAATCAATTTTAACTAAACATGACTGATCAAAAAAGGCAATAAATTTTGAACCTTATTCCATCAGACATCTGTTGCTGTTGCTCACAGGTTTAGTATAAGCTAATCCAACTGACCACTAAATTAATCTATCCTAGTGGTCTTCTTTTAAAAATTGAAAAATACAATAATGATATCACAGCATTACAGAAAATGATATATACATAAGATTTTAAAAGATACCCAGCTAAAGCATATTCATGCTCTTCACTTCCTTACCATGTTAAAAGCTTATATTTTTGTAATAAAAAGTTGGCTTTTCTAGTTGGGGGTTAAAATTTAATGGCTAAAGACTAGCACTAAAGATAACTTTATGTCTGACATAAATTTGATTTTTAGACTGCTAGTTTAACTTGCAAATAGTCATATGCTGCTCTAGGATTAGATCATCTTAAAGGCTGGCCATCCTCCAGCATAAGACAGGACCAAAACATTAGTTATAAGGAAGTGCTTGATACCTATACTTGACAGACTATTAGAGGCCTGAAGCCTGAAAAACTCAAGGTGCGGTAAGTTAGCCTGGTAAGTTCTCTGTCAGGGGTGGAGGTACTGTGACTCTCAACCTTTGGCTTAATCCCAGCAGTGCAAGAATCTCTAAACTAACAGCCAATTAAAAAATTTCACTTAAAAAACCTGAACTTAAGCTAATTCTCCATCTTTATTGGCTGCTTAAATTATTTTGACATGATAATGTCTTTTAGATGGACATGCTTCCACACTTTCTGTTACCATCACGTTGTTATGTCATCATCATGCTGTTACATCATCATTACATGATGTCACCATTGAGTGATGTCATCATTGCATGATGTCATTGGGATTTTTATAAAGAAAGGTTTGTTTTGTAACTTGTACCTATGTAAATGCTCTAAATCATTATTTAACAATGATCTCAAAGCACTTGAAGCAACTTTTTGTAACTTGTACCTATGTAAATCCTTAAATTCATCAACTTTTTTACAATTTAGAGCTAATAAATACCCAAACAACCACTAACCACTTAACAAAACCATTTAAAATATTAAATCAACTGAATATCAAACTTCTCAGCTGTAACTATACCAATCACTATCAAAGATATATAGGAGTTTCAATTTAATACATATAAAACTTTTTAATTAGAACATGGAAATTAAACATTTTAGAAAAATATTGTATTGCCATCTAAGACCAACGTCTGTGCAAAGGTTCAAATTTTTTTTATTGATAATAAGTGTCTGAAATAGAGCTTGTAAGATTTTATTAAAGACAGACAGTGTTGACATTGAGTTTAAGAAAAGTGTATAAAAAATGACCACTAACCACTTTACCTAAAATAATTTAAAATATCAAATCAACTAAATATCTAACTACTCATTTGTAACTATATACTGACTACTATTGATAATATATAGGATTTTTACTTGATACATATAAAACTTTTTTTAAACATGAAAATTAAAATTTATGATTGATTAT
>JAKSZP010003279.1:0-46582 GCA_022478985.1 Massospora cicadina
GCACTGGCTCCTTCCAATGAGCCATGAATGAGTTGGGCAACAGGATCCATGTTAAAGACCATAGGGCTGACAGGACTCCTGATACTACTCTCCTGGTGCGCGCGCTACAAGATTGGACAAGCACCCCCTGGAAGACAGTTGCAAGTATACTCAACCCCAGCAACATGCCTTGACTCCAAGACAAAATATAGAGGGAGGCAATAGCCCTCCCAAGCTCACTCTCAAAGTCCAAATCTTGTTGATTTAAGCCAAGCATGGCTGCAGTTAGGCAATATCTATAAAATAAACCCAAATTATAAATATATGAATTTTAGATTCTTTTATTTAATATTTAGCCAAGTTGATAGAAAACAGAACTGAGGAGCCTCCAGCTCCCAGTTCCTTCCCTATATACACATGCTAAAAGCTAAAATAAGATATAATATAAGCTTATGGTGCCATTGCCAACTTGAATGATGTTTGGTGTAAACTTTACAGCAGGATTGCGGAATCTTTACTCAATGGTTCCATGCCAGTTCTGATCCTCAATGGTTCCGCGCCAGTTCCATTTCGAATCCCAATCAAACCGCAAAACTCCCAAGCACCCGTTTCATTCCCTTCTCAATTCAAACCCAAACCAAATCTTGAAACTACCCATTTTACTCGTTTTCCGTTTTGTTCTGACTTGGACGCCCATCTTGCTCCTTGGTCTACTCCAAGCTCTGGACCCTTAGGCGTTCTTGCCAGAACCAACGCCCCCTCCTCCTCCTTACATACAGACACAGCCTGCCCTGTCTTACCAAAGATCAGGGCAATGTGATGCTGAGGATAGACCTCAACTGTCACAAAGAGTACCACATGAGATTTAAAGTAACCTATTGTGATACTCATAAATTTGGAAGAAGAAACAAGTTGTACGCCCTATGTTAGATTACATTTAAGATTAGCGCCATAACACCAACATATTTTTATATGCTGAGAATGTCAAAAATGATCATATAGTGTGTTGTTATTTGGTTTGATCAACCATTCACTTTAATATTTATTTTAGATGAAGGTTTCAATTTCTTGGCTCTTGATTCCAATATCAATCTGTTAAATTAGTTACAAAGCATTGCCTTGATGCCAATGTCAATCCACTGGATTAAGTTATGATGTATTTTCTTGCTTCCTCCTACATTTTTATATGAAGCTAACACCTGATAAGATGGGGTGGAAGATGAGTCATTAGGGCATGCAGCTACCAACCTGAAGGTTGCAGGTTTGATTCCCGCTCTTTGCACATCAATTGGGGTGCCAGCCAAAGGAAGCTATTGGCAGTTAGTAGATTTAAAAACACAAAAAACTTACCCATGATGTAGTCAGAATAATTAAAATCCTAATCCAGAGGTAGAAAACTTTCTTTGATGGAGTTTACCCTGATCAGGTATCATGTCAATTCTCTCTATCTCTCTTTTGGTTATGTCTATCCCCTGGTTGTCTTGCCTTGAATAAATAAAATAAAACACTTGATAGTTTTAAATTCCTATAATTTTGCTCAAGACCACACCATGGATATCTTACAATTTTTGATTTCTTTCCACCCCACCAGCAATCTCCCTATTCACTTGATATTGATTTACTAAGCTTATGATGGTGTAAATTCTAATTCCCTTTTTTTATTATTATTATTATTATTATTATGTTCTTTCTATTGCCCCATTCCAGTGTAAAAGCAATTGCTAAGGTATTTATCCCCTAAACTTTAGGTCAATGTTTTTAACCATTTTTCAGAATACTTATGTACCGCCCAGTATTTTTCAATGTATTTATATTCAAGGGAGTTTCAATCTTAAGGGGATCTTTTCTTTTAATCACCTTTTTTAAGCTACTAGATAAAAAATCTTAGATAATAAAGTATTATAACTTATTCTAGGGTTACTGTCTTCATACATTTCTCTTAGTTTTAGTATAAAAGTAATTAAACTGTGCAGTTGTAAGTCAATACTAAGCGCCAAACACAACATTTGGTGCTTACTACAAGGGCCACCTTTGGTACCCTGACATCTGGTATAAAAACAAAAAATGGCATACTCTGATGACAATTTTCAGGGTGACCCACCATATATTCCTTAAGATGAACCTGATTAAAATGAGGGCCCATTGAGTTCTAATATCATTTTTGGGTTTTTTGCCCACCTTTCCAGCCGTCTAGATTACCATAGGTCACTAGGAGATAATTCCCTATAGTGAGTGAATTGGATATTGGTTGACCCCAATTTTGGTTTAATATTGTTCAAGGTATTTTATGTAATTTGACAGGATTATACCTGTTGGGGATTGATCTGGGTGAATGCTTAAAATCTCATTGGGAAGAGTTGGTGATGAAATGGGGGCATCTAATAGTTGATCAATGATTAACTATCAGGTGTACTGATTGGGATTGGTCGGGTTTCATCACCAAATGATTGGAAATTTAAGGAGAAAGTTGTGAGTCAAGTGATGCCACCTGTAACTAGCAAAATCAATCAGTTGGTTTGTGACCTGCCATAATGGGTAACAAGTCCCATTACCTAAGCAGGTCACTTTCCAAATATGGTTGGTTCACTGGGATTGAGTGGAAAACGTTAGGGACACATATTCTGACTCTTTCCATTTTAGGTATTGATAATGTCCAATGAAAGAATCCTAACCAGATGGAGAAGACCATTGCTGGTGAGATGATGAAGGGGAATTTAATGGCAACAGCTGCCATTTCATGGCTGAGGCACCAACTAAGGGTTGGGTGCCAAAATCCTTTATAAATTCCCCTAATAATTCACAATAAAGAGAGGAGTAAATAGCAGAATTCATTATTGGTTTTAGCTCTATTTATCTTCAGGAAATTATTGCTTGTGTGCTTTAATTGGGAACTCTTTAGTAGGATAAAGAGTAAGGATTGAGGATCCTTAGAAGAGAAACTGAGCTTATATGGTAATTGCTGTAGACTCTGTGAGACTAGAGAAAAGGCCAAAAACTAGGGATATGAGCATGGATCAAGTTAGGTGTATAAGGGTATAATTTCCTAATGAAGAAATCAAGAGTACTTTGAGGAGAAATACAGGTTGATCATTGGACAGGAATTGGTCATCTATTCAATACAGATAATAGTCTTCATACTATAATCATTTGAATATCATATTATCAGACAACGCAAAGCATGTGCACATACCAAATATGTGCAGTTAACCTCATGGGAACTATCAATTGGTGAAAAACCAAGGATTTTAACAATTGGTGCTCACTATAGGATAGTTTAGTAGGATACACCAGTACAAGATGTCATATAAGGATTAGTTAAGAAAACTCTGAATGGAGCTGGAAACTATCAACAAGAATGCTTTGTATTCTGCAGATCATCAAAAATTTGCTGCCTTGGAGGAGAGAGTTACCAAGATCAAGGAAGGAGTAGATGTTTCCAATTTTGGCAATGAGTTATTAGGGAAAGTACGTCATTAGAGAAGAAAGAAGGAGATTTAGTCTTAGAAGTTTTATTCTTGAAGACAGAACATGAAGTAGTTTGCGTTCAATTGTGTTCACTCAGCTCAGATGTGAAGTAACTAGTGAAGCAAATCAAAGAACTGAAGAATTGGAAATGCAAATGCAAATGCAACCCCTATATGGCACATGATGCCAAAGAAGATACTCAAGGTTTGGTAAAAGGGCTTGCAGTCTGGATATGGAGCTGTCTAGTGCTACAAGAGAACATGTTCCACCAGACATCTACTAAGATGAAGATTTTCAGCAGGGCCAAATCAGGTTGAAATTGGGTCTGCTTGAAATAGTCCCAAAGAGCGATGTGTTTAGATAAGACACTAGATGAGACATTGGATGAAATTGATATGGAAATCAATCATTTCAGATTATTTGATTGCAATACTAATGTAGAGTATAAGGTCAAAAAAGGAAGTGATTGATCCAAGATAGTTGAGAAAATCGTTTTACCCAATAGTATTTGATTAATGAGGCAAAAAATTCTAGAGATGAGTATCATCAATTCAAGACAAAACTGGATGAAGTTAACGTTACTATATCAATCCACATGATTAAATGATCATTTCCAGAGCCATCAGTGGATTTACTTCAAACGTTTTGGATGGCAATGAATGCCAAAAATCGTTTTTAAAAATAGATGAATAGAGCAATTGAATGGAACTGCCAATTTAATGAAAAACCACAATTTTGTGAAATATGAAGACTCAAGTACTAATTCCTGAAATACAAAATGAAATTAGGACCTGTCAGAAGAATGACAAGTTTGGATTGAAGGTTCATTGATGAAAACATTATGCATATTGTTAAAGTTGGCAAGTGTTGCCTATAGTGAAGAAACAGCGCTGCTGATTGTATAATGAAGAAGATCGATACTAAAAAATTAAAAAATGGATCTAAAAAAATTTGCAATGTTCTTAAAGGACTACTAAACCATTTAAATGGTTATGGCCAAAAAGTTTAGTTAAGTTCTAAGAGAGGGCACTGAACCAAAGTAGATGGTCAGTTTTTAAAAGAATAAAAAACTTTTCTTTCCACTCAACATCACTTTCAAGCAATTTTGAAAAACAAGTTGATTTTCCACCACCACCTCACCGCATCAGTTTCCCAATTTGTCCTCAGATCTACCACCTGCTTCCCCAGTGTGGGGCAGTGATGCTCCACCCACTAGCATTTACCGCCAAGCAGGCAAATGCGTGCAGACTGGCTTGTCCAGTCCACCAAATATATATGGCCGCTATGTCCCTCCAAGGAACTTAGCACTCCACCTTGCACAAGTTCACCCAACCCACCCCCATCCCTTAGCCCTACCTTGATCCACTCTCCACTTTTGCCTCCATGTCAGGTACAAACATCTCTTCCCATATGCTGACAAAGCAATAATTGAGCTGGCAACTGCCACCTTTGCACTGGCAGGATTTATAGACTTCCACCCTTACAAGGGCTATTTTGATATAGGCTTCCCCACCTAAAAGGATGTGGCCTCTGCAACAGCTATGCCCTTAATATACAAAAACACCTCCATTGCCACCACCCAAGCACATCTCCCAGATATCACCACACTTTTGGTGACCTTTGCAAACCTCCCCTCACACCTTCACCCACAAACACTCTATGAGGAGTTGATGTCAGGGCTGGCCAAATATGGCAAAAACCCCATCCTCCAATCCATTGTCTCAATTGGTGCTGAGCGCCTCATGGCACCTCAGGCAATGGCCACCATTCCCCCCACCAGCTGAACATGGCCCAGCACATCCCACTGCATGCCTACATCCCATCTGCACCTGACCATTTCTTTTGGGCTCACATTGACAACAGCTACACAGTTTGCCCACTCTGCAATGAATTGGACCTTGCCAAAAAGGCATGTCAATACAATCAAGACCTTGCAAATACTGCCAACCCCACCCAGGAGTCACACCAACAGCATTTGAGTGGGGATTTTAGCTGCCCCCACCTCCCAGATTGTGCGCTCAATGAACCAGCAGTAAAATCTAGCAACTCAAATCCAAGCTGGCCAATTTCCACCCATGCCAAACAATCAGGAGCAGGTTTGGACCCATATTTAATCCAAAAATTTTCCATCCCAAAAATCACCCAACCAGAACCACCTATCACCAAATCAATCCAAGTCAACCAAAATCCCTGAAACTTATTGGATGAAGTGACCAAATCTGGTGAAATTGTCCCACTTCTGGATAAACCAATCAATTTAAAACCCTTTATAAATTCAGATTTTGATGCCCCACTCCCGCCCAATTAATATGTCTTAAAACCCAATGCTATCCTATACCAAAGTGACCACCAGCTTGCTAAGGCTATGGTAACCTAACCCAAAAATTGCCATCTTTATGAAACTATGGCAAATTCATTGCTGAATTTAAAAAAGGGCTAAAACCTCCCTTGTTTTCCTCCAATTTTCCTTATATTGCAAAAGAGGAAATATACCGCCTCTATGAAACTGCCACCACTGCTGTCAAACGTGTCACTACTCTGGCATATTTTTCCCCATCCACACATGTCACCAGAGCAAACATTGTAAAATTAGCCCAACTTCCTGATGCATGCATCCAGGCTGAACACCATGTTGCTGAACTCATAGAGGCCTTCATCCAGGCCAAATTGTCAAACTCATTGGCTTTCTACTTCACCTTGACCCTCATCCTTTGGATACCCCAACCCCTTGCTATCAACATTGATTTGACTCTTTAATGTCAAACCCAATGATGATCCTCCTGATCCCCCCTCCCCCTCTGCCATGGTGGGATAAGAATCTCACCACTGTGCTACCTGGTAGATTGTTTTTTTGTTACTCTTGTGTTTCACGCTGCTTGTTTAGGGCAGTTGGTTCATGTTTTTGGTTGTTTTAGTTTTGGAGTTTCTGTTTTGGTATTTTCCATCCCCTGATCAGCTTGCCTTGGTTAAATAAACAATTAACCTTCCCCTTCAGTGTCTAAACTTCAATCTCCTGAACCCCACAAGTCCAAATGGGCACCAGAGTGATCAGGTGTGGGTGGGTTGGGTATCTCAAACCTGTTCCTGACCACTTGGGACCATCCCTACATGGGATGGCCCTGGGAGGCTCCTGTTACTCACTGAGTGAGATGTTGCCACTTAAAATTAGCATAATCATGACAAGACCACAATTCAGGCATTCAAGGATATACTGATGATGACTCAGCCCATCACTGATACCCTTAAAGCCAATTTAAATTGAATAACCCCCTCACTTGAAGTTTCACCAGTTTAGATCAGATACTCAAGTGCCTCATTCTATGCAGCTCAAAGTTATTCCCAAATCAACTGAGCATTTAAGCAATTGTCTCACACAGGAAGAATTGACAGTTTTTTCTTTATCAAATTTTCAATAAAAGTCCCTTTTTTGAACAATTTTTTATTTATTATAAATTAATCATCTCCAGTACCTCATGACACCCACCAATGTGAAATTATATGTTATATAACAACTGGAAAATTGTGGCCATTTTGGTGACTTTGTTGCCCTCTGCCATTAACTGGGCTTACCATGCTCAAGACCTCCTAAAATTTTATCTGTTCACCAAAGTGATCTGCTGCCTAGATCTTATCATTTTGAGGGCAAAACTGTCCCCATGCTGGGCAAAGTTTGCACTCTTTCTGATAGATATATTCCAACCCCCTCACAGGGGAATCCAAACCAATTATTCAAACTTAATATTCTTTCATGTCTGAGCCCACAAGCTCTGGGATCATGACAGCCTGGCTTTTTGCTAGATTGCTTCTCACTTGTGTCCTGATGGCACTTGTTATTCACCTACCTCCTGGCCTGCCTAAACGTTATTTGAGCAGCAGTGCCTCAAGCATTCTGGCTCACCTTCAGGGTGCTCTGCACCCCAACTGGCAGGCCAGTCTAAACTTTATTGGCCATCTCCCTGACACTCACATTCTAATAATATAATTACATGTTGCTTGTGATTACATATTTTGCTTCAAGACTCATAAGTATGCACCCTTGTTTAAGTAGACAGTAATTAGGAATAACTAGATTTTTATATAGAATTAATGGTAGTTTAGAAGCCAAACTACAAAAGGATGAGATATCATTCAGGTCTTTGTTAATTGTATCACTTTTAAGGTCTTATACTTTTTTACTTTAATAATTAACTTTTAATATAAAATGCATTTTGTACTTATTATCACTTTTTGTTTGATAATGTTTTGGTACATGATGACAGGGGAAGAATATTGGGCTTCTGTAATAAAAAGTTGAGCTTTATTTTCTTCTTTTTTTACTTTATTATTCCCTTAAATCTAATCCTCTATACCAAATAAAAACTTTATTATCTAAAGATCTAAATATCAACTCTGTTTAAGTTCTGACATCAAAATAATAAAAGATAAAATTCACATAATAAAATATTATTATATCATAGATTATAAAATAAATATAGCAAAATAATCTTATAATAATCTTTACTTGGGATGGATAAAGTTGTTTGAAGTGTTCAACCATCACTCTGAAGGTGAAAGTTTGATTCTTGCATTTGCACACTAGGTTAGTTTACTAGGCTGTGGACTCTTATTGACAGAGCAGATTATATGTTCAAACCCACGTCAGATTAGAGATAGCCTATTAAGTTTTATCATAACTGGAGCAGAAAGACTTGTAGTCTGATTAAGTTTCCACCCATATAGCTTCATGTCAATTATATCCTTTTTTTCTTATTGGTCATGTCCATCCTCAAGTTAGCCTACTCTGAATAGTTTAATGGAAGTTCAAATAAAATGTTATGCTATAGTTAAATTCTGGGTGTAAAATAATTTAGCACTAATTTTTATGTTTTAATTTATACCATTTTCAAATCTCTAGACTTGTCTTTTAATAAATAAAGTGGTATATGATACGTTTGTTTTCTTAAAAAAACTAAAAGTCTACCATTTACATATTCGCTATACTATAATATGATTAAAATATATATGTGGGTTTACAAGCTTATATAAATATCAAACTTATTATATACTAGTCATACTCCTCAAATAGTGCCAATTAAATATAAATAAAAGCCCTTTTTATACAAAATATTTTTAGTGCCTTTAAAGACCAATCAAAATAATGATTTGAGGTTTTATTGGTTTGTGTTTTTATATAAAAAAACTTTAATAATTGATTTTATAAAAAAGATGAAAGGTTGTTTTTGTACTCAGTAAAAAACTTTATAAAAACATAGCTTTTTATCATTTGGTAAACGTGCCACTTTTCTAATGCATTAGCTATTTTACAGACGGAAATTACTTTATATACATAAACGTTTAGAGCATAAAAAATTTAGAATAATTACTCACCATTAAGTTCATATATACACTTATTTGACTAATTTGACTAAAACATAAACTATATCAATAAAACAAAATTCAAAATAAAATTTCTCAACATCTTTCTAAATCTTATTTCTAAATCGTCTATAGCTGCGAAATTATATTTTATTAAAGCAAAAACTATAGCATTAAAAATAATTTTATTTACATAACTTCACCGGGTAGATGTTGCAATTTTTAAAACAAATCAGAATGATTTTCTCACACTTAACTATAGTATACTTAAAAGCATTACCTTTTATGAGACTAATTTAGCTAATTTATAATTGTAGTTTGACAAAAGCATATATTTTTCTGTGTCCAATAAATTAGCAAACTTTGCTGATAAAAGCTAATGAAAGTACACCAAATAATTTTTAGTTCATAAAACAAATTTTTAAATAACAAAAAGCATTATGGGTACATAAAAAGCTTCACTTGTGCAGTTTAATTCACGTTAAATGAGCCCAATCTAGAAATATTAGTTAAAGTTAGCAAACAAACTTACTCTGTTAGCAACATCTAAGGCTTCATGGTCAGGTGTCAAACGAATGTATGCTTTTTTAAAGCCACGAGGCGTAATCAAGGTGTTGACTTTAAGAGCATCAACATCATAGAGCTTCTTAATCGCACGCTTAATTTGAGGCTTTGTAGCACGCAAATCACAAATGAAAACCAAAGTGTTATGATTTTCAATTTTTTTCATGGCGTGTTCGGTGTTTAAAGGCTTCTTAATAATTGCATAGTGATCAAATGTAGACTCTTTAGAATAAGAGATGCGAGGATATAAGGGCTTGCGAGCAAGCTTTAAAGTCTTAGGACGACGAAAGGTAGCAGATGTACGAATTTTCTTTACGCCCTTAGCTTTGATGCCTTTTTGAATTCTTTTCTGG
The DNA here is from genome assembly GCA_022478985.1 of Massospora cicadina. Taxonomy (NCBI): domain Eukaryota; kingdom Fungi; phylum Entomophthoromycota; class Entomophthoromycetes; order Entomophthorales; family Entomophthoraceae; genus Massospora; species Massospora cicadina. The sequence goes on from JAKSZP010003279.1 coordinate 9,717, forward strand.
GCTTCGGTAGCCTTTTTCTCTGGGCTTTCTTTCTTGGGGGCTATCAGCTTAGAGTTAGGCTTAATATCAGATAATACGGTAGACTTTTCTTGTGTGTATATTACCTTGTTTAGCTTTGGACATTGCTTCTAAATCAGCTTACTGATCAAGGTTATAAGCGAGAGGAGTGAATTTTTGCTCTACCAACCTAATATAAAATGAATTAATCGAATTTTTAAATCTGTTAAATAAGAAGCCCTTGTTCCGGATTTCACGATCAAACTCGGCCAAAGCTATTATGATAATGTTTTCAGGCTGAGGGTCATCCCGCAAAATGCTCGATTCGATTGGAGATGTAACGCTCCAGGTGATTTTTGTTTATTCGATACGTTCATTGGGTTTACCAGGCGGTTGATGGTTATTCGATTGATTCAACATATTCAATTGCTTCCTAAATTTATTGATGGCCATCTACCATATAAAACCTAAAAATATTGTTAAAAAATCAGAATATATATTTTTTTAATATACTAAAAAGATCAAAATAATCATATTTTGGAAATACTTAAAACATCTGAGACCAAATATCAGCTACAGTGAAAAACTTGGGGTTCATACCTCTTAATATAATATTAAAGAAATAATTACTGGAGGGCACCACTAATACTAAAAAAGAAACAATTACTGGAGTGCACTCAATTTTCAAGGTATTAGCTATTAGTCTCAGTTGTTTCAAGTATTACCATGTATTTTTTAGTACTAGATGGTCCCAAGTATTACCATGTATTCAAGTGTTAACATAAGTGACTTCTATTTTCAAATTCATACTTTATATTATCTTTATTAGAAAAATAATTATTGAATTCTAATAAACCTTATGATATGTAATGATATATTTTCTAAAATATGTGAATATTTTTTATTGTAGCTGATATTTGGTCTCAGGTATATTAAGTATTTCTAAAATATAATTTTTTTGATATTTTTAGTATATTAGAATAATATTTTTTAATTTTTTATATATATACATTATTTTATCATTTTTAGTCTCTGAGTCCTACATATGCACTTGAAAAATATGTTCTGGAGTGCTAGAATGAGAGATAGATAGACTATATATTTAACCATGGGGATTTACCCCATAGGGCTAATGCATAAATATATAAAATATAATATAATTATATAAAATGAGTAGCACAATAGTATATCAGTTATAACCAAAAGCAAGACTAAAGAGTAGAGTAGTTATAATTTAAACAGTCTCTCATAATTACTTTTGAGTACAATTCCTTCAACTTGGTTAAGAGTCATCTGAAGGGATTATATCTTTGCAATCTCCATCTCCTCAATAGCTTTTTCATTGCAGTATATCTTTCTAAAGAGCTTACTGCACTCTATACCCATGATTTGCACTCCATCCAGAAATCTCACTCTACTTAAAGTGATGTATACTCATCAGATAATTAGATTCTCAACTAGTTGAGAAGAATGTCCCAGTGGCAAATATTCTAAATATTACTAATAATTTCCTATCTAACTCTTGGTGGAATAGTTTAACTTGGAGTAATAATTCTACTCCTCACCCTTGGCTAACTAGAATGGATTGTGTTAACATAATTTACTTTAAACCCCTAGTGGAATAGGCCAACTGACTTGAAAGTCCACCCAAGCACTAACTTAATTTAAGTGCTACTGCCTAAGAGAAAAACACTCCCTTTTATAGGCTTAAAGGGGTTCCCAAAAAAACCTACCCATCAATCAAAAATTAAGACATCCTGTGATCACTAAGGTAAAAATATTTTCAAGACAGCTTATTAAATTATACTAAATATTTACTATATGGCTTTGTCATACCTGTTACTGAGCAATCACTTAGAATTAAGCCATATTGATATGAAAAGATTTCTGTGAGTTCTGATAGGTTGGTTTATCCTTTTGCTGAAACCTCAATACCCTCTGCCTATACTGAATAAAATCTTGCATCCCATTATTAGCCTCTGAGTGCCACAAGTACTGAGAGGAATTAATATGTTAAAATATCATTTAAAACCTATCTAACTTATTGGAAATAAAAATACATGTATTTTATTTTATAGTCTCAGATTTTATAAACTGTTGCTGAGTATTTTGGCACTCCCACATCTTTTATGTTGTTGAAATCCTGAAGATAAGCATCTGAAAGCAATTCCTTGCCAAGATTCCACCAAAGTGATGCTCACTACAGGGGCTACCTGTACACTGCAAGCCTAATTATAACCAAGGTGTAATACAGTCTTGTTGCTAGCATCACTGGATAGATAAAAATTAAGGATGGTGTAGAGGACAGACAGATGGATAGCCCCTATACTATCACCTTTGACAATGAAAAATTTGACTGTGTGATTATACCAAATTCCTGATAGATTACCTGGCTATCACCAAAGTGTTTATATACCTGACTTATGGCATAATAAACCTTGGGGATATTGCTTCCTGTGAGAGAGGTTTCTCATTGGAAGATCACCTAATATACCTCTATAAACTTAAACTCTCCAAGGAACTTATAGTCAAATTACAAACTTGACTACATATGTCCACAAGTTTTCACACCCAGCTATGCTTCACATGATTCGCCTGTAGGGAGTACACCATGAGGAACTGCAACACCACCTGGTAAACCATGATGTTCTGAGAATAGCTTATGATAATCTTCATACCTTGGCCTCTGATAATATTGATATTTATTCAATATTTATTCAAGGTAATCTGACCAGGGGATGGACATTAATAAAACTAAAAATTAAAACTAAAAACTAATGTAACTAATTGATTCAAACAAAACGCCAAATGAGCGGATTGAATGAAACACTTTGAACAAAAATAATCAACAAGATGGGCAGTGAAAACTGTTTATCCCTCCATGGCAGAAGGGGAGGGGGATCAAAGGGCTCATATTCAGCTGCAGCTTCCTACTCCCAGACTAGGGTATGTGTCAAGGCAGACATTAAGGGTGTCAGGTCATTGGTGGCATGTGGTTCAATATCACTAATGATTGGCATTTCATGGAAATTGCCAGATAGGAAAATGGCACTGATATATTCAGCTAAAGCTTTTTTGGCTTTAATGTGGGCATCTGGAAGTTTAACAAACGTGGCAATATTGGTTCAGGTAATCTTAGCTTTAGGATTCCGTGCTACAGTTACCATGTTCTGTATAGTGTCGTTGAAATTTTTGTGTAACTGGTTCACTGTGATTTTACTTTTTGGGGTGAGGTTTGAGGGGATAACAGGAGGGGGAATACCTCCTATGAGCATCGCCACTGATTTGGCAATGGCTTTGCAGAGGGGACAACAATCTGGTGTTGCAGCTGCTTTGACTGCAAGCTGGTGGTCACTGCAAAATAATTTAGCATTTAGCTGTGGGGTATATAGGTGAGGGGGGTATTTGTCATCCCATTCTGCATTAATAAACTGCTCAATTTGCAGAATGGTTCTTCAATGAGCTTACCTAATTTGTCAATTCAAACCAATAACTACCATGGGTTCTGGTTGAATTGAATTGGGGAATTGGCATATGGTTGAGGTTTGGTTGATTCATTGGAGGAAGCATGATATCAAACTGGGGTCCAGCTGGTGCTTGATTGGAGGAATTATGTGTGGTATTGGGGCGAGGAGGATGATGATTGGTGGCTTCAGGTGCAGCTGCAGCCTCAGGCTTTGGGGGAGGGGGAGGTAGGATCATACCCCATGCCAGAACTGGTGCTGGGTGGGTGGTGGATTGGAGGTCAGCAAACAAATAATCCAATCCATCAGAAGTGGCTAAGAAGGGGCACTTGCATTTCAAGTGGTTCAACTCAAAACATGATGGACAGATTGTCCGCCCTCCCTTGACATGGGCCCAAAACGGATGGTCAGGGGCAGAAGGAATGACAGCGCAAGGGGGAATTTACATGTCAATTTTACTAAATTTAGGGCTGATTGTGGCATATGCTGAGGCCCAGCAAAGTGTGTGGCTCCATTTGGGAACACAAATTGTACGATAGAGTTGGTGCCATAGGCTGCCAAACCATCCATCAACTTCTGGTGGAGCACCGCAGGGGGAGGTGGGTGGGCAAACCAGCAAACTGGACCACCAAAGTGGTGTCTGCTGGGAGCCAGGTCTGAATTGTGGAAAGAGAGGGTCCCCTGGAATACCAGGGGCACAGTTGCCACAGTGGCAGCGTCAGCTTTACAGGTGAAGCCAAGGTCAAAATACCCCTTATTGGGGTGGAAAGCTATGAATCTGGTGGGGGTCATCACTGACTGTGCCATTTTGATAATGGCTTGGTCATGGTATGGGGATAGTTTCCCATAGTTGACCCTTAGACATAGTGCATGTTGCTCTGGGGGAGCACCAGGGGGCAGCAAGATACCACTTGGGTACAGAGAGAGGTGGGCGTCAAGATCCTTGGGAGGAACAAATTGTCCCATGGGTTTGGAATAACTGGGCGAGCCAGTCTGATTGCATTTTCCTGCTGGACAGAAAACTGTGGGGGGAGTTTTGCCACTGCCCCATACTGGAGCAACTGGTGGAGAATCTGAGGACATCAGAGTGAAACTACAATGGGTGACCAAAATTTACTTTCTTGTTTTTTGTGTAGTTTGCTCAGAAAGTTACGCTGAGCAGAAAGGCCTCTGATAATATCTGAAAGGTAAAATCTGGCATGGAGGCTGCCAGGATTCCTACCCAAATTGGAGAATTGGATGAGGTAGATGATGGGAATTGAACCCAAGCTATTAAAGTAGCTAAAACCATTATCAGGGATAATCCCCAACAAATTACAGCCCACTTGACATTAAGGACAATCTCTGACTAATGTGGCCACATATTAATCGCTCAAAACCTCTAATATCAGGGCACAAACCTGATCTATGCAGCAAGTGATTTTATTTGACTGAGATGACTAAGCCTGCTGCAGAATCCCCTGATTTGTAAAAATTATAGATCTTAGCTTGGACTTCTTGGAAATGGACCAGGTAACCTCCCTGATTTCCTTTATAATTTCAATTTTAAGCAAATAAAGACTACTCTCTTTTCACTATTTTAAGTTAAATAGGTCAACTCTATTAAATTATGAAAAATATAATATTTAGGATTAACAACTCCAGGGGCATTAACCTGAGGAAAGACTTTCCAACAAAGGAAATCACAAACGTAAAATTCAGCACCCAGGAACTTCAGGTTTCCTGGCTTATAATGAAAAAAGGACAAGCGGCATAAACCTCTTAGTTCTGACAAAACTGGTGCTCCCTGCCAGGTATACCATGAGTTCACGGTTAGACTATTATACAATGAGTAATAAAAATTTGGTGTTAGATCCCTCTCTGGCCCAAGAACACCTTAACTTTGTGGCAAAATTACCCAATGTGATATGTGGGATGGAACATTGAATTCTCATCATTGAGCAAAATCAATTTGAACTTCATGATGCAACTACCAAACTAAAAGTGAATTTGGAAGTTAGCCCCACTCATTGCCACCAAATTGGCCCTTTGTGCCGCCTATGAGCGGGTAGATTCAATAATTGAAGATATCAACAACTTACAAATTCAGATGAACGCTATATACCCTCATGCCACTACCAGCAATAGCAGTTCCTCTTTGGGTGAAACTGCACTCCCAGTGTCCATTCACATTGTTTGGCTGTTAACCCCCCCAATGGCACATTCAAACATCATTCAAAAAGAAGTACATCCCAGGTGAATGAAACATCTTCTCTTTCCTATTTTGTTATGAAAGTGCCATAGAGGAAGCTACTGACACCCAATGGCTCAGACACCTAACCAACTATCTCAGTTGCATAGCTCAAGACATTATGGTACCTCATCTAATACATTTCCAGACTTGAGATGACGCCAAGTCTGCTTTGCCTTGGGAATTCAGGAGAAACTTAACTTTATACAACCAAAAGCAATTTTTTATGTGCATAAGCCTTAATTGAGGAGAGACTGTCACTGAATTTGCTCACCGCTTTTAACTTGAGGATCAAACATTGGTTGCTGAAAAACGTCTTACTTTAGATGACAATATCAATGCTTTGTTTTTAGCATTTAAAAATATGCCTAACATTCTACTTTATCTTAAAGCGGTGAAGTCTAACTGGACGTCTCTCCTCCATATCAAAGAACTCATTTTGGAGATTCTGGCCAATATAATCAAACCCACTGGGCCCCCTCACTTTAATAATAAGCCTTGGCCCCAAGTGCTAGCAGTTACACCTCCTGAGTCAGATACCTCCAATTTATCCTGTACTTTTTGTGAGAGAAACAACCATATGGTAGACACTTGTCACATCTTTCTATGTAGGTCAGCAAAAGACCAGTCAGTATAGGGCAGGAGGCTCCCTATGCTGATGACAATCAAGTGCCTCAAGACTCTTGTATTAGATCTAATCCTAAACCCAGCGCCTTGATATGCTTTGTGTTAGTGGCGCCTGCAGAAGTCAACGTACCCCTTTCTATCTAAGAAAATAAAGATCTTCAGCTTTCCTATTTTTATGTTGGTCAGTTATCCAAGCAAATCTTGGAGGTCAGTTCCTCTATGGAAAGCCAAGCATTGGCAGACAAAGCCTTTTAAAAACATTGAACAGCCCCAAGCTTGGCTGCAGCAAAATCCTCCACTTGCTTTACTATAAATACCCCACAAAAGTTTACTAGCCATTAGTTCTCCATTTGGCCCTTTGGTGGTTTGAGTAGAGGTAGTCATTAATAGGGTTAAAGTCTTGGTGATAATTGATACCTGCTCACCAGTTAACGTTATATCCTATTGACTTATCCAAAAAAATAAAATGGCTCCAGAATTGATTTATGACGCTGAATATGGGATGGCTGGTAGTCATATGACTAAAGCAATTGGTGCTTATTCCACCTTACCTCACCCATCTGGAAAGCTTCTAATTACTGCCCCTGCTATTTAATTAAAAAATATAACTATGGGTTGCTTATTGTAGTCCAACTGATGCGGGAGTTCAATTGCATTATCAACCATTAAAAACCTTTCACTATTAGGGTATTAGATCCCGTTGATATTTGAACTCCCAATCAAGAGTAAAGGAGCCCCAAATAAACAAACCTTCCCCTGGAATATCCTTCCTCCATTTATAAAATCAAATATCAAGTCTTAAGAGAAAAAACAAAGTTACCCCCTGAGGCTGTGGACGCCAAAGATGGGATTTCTCTGTATGCCCCCCATCCTATTACAATACCCTCTGGCTCAAAAGTGATTGTGGATATGGGGTCAAGATTTTCACCCCTTCTAATCAAATTTAGGAGCTAAGTGGAACCCAAACCCTTTAAGTAAAGAAGCGTTGACCTGCCCAGGGATTTTGAATCTTTCCTACAGAAATCAATTTCTATCTTATTAGGGAATCTAACAAATCAAACCCTACAAGTCCCTTGGCATGCCCCAATTGCTTACATAAAATTATATCCCATTGTGAATATTGACAATATGAGTTGTTTTGGCTATTTACAAGACTTATTATAATTTCTTACCCACCATAGCTCTTGTTTAAAAGTAGAGCTGGGGATAATCTCACCCCTAACGAAAACCAGAACATCAAAGACCTCCTTGAGGAGTATGGCGATATTTTTTCCTCTGGACAAGTGACTATGGGAAAATGTCCAGAGTAATTCACCACATTTGAGACTGAGGATCACCTTCATTCAAATCCAGCCATACCACAAATCCAAAGTTGAGGAAGCTCAAGTAGCCCTTGATCTACAGCAACTGTTGGAATCTGGGTTACTCGTGCCTTCTAAAAGCCTGTGGGCTTCCCCACTCTTATTAATTTAGAAAAAGATGGTGGCCACCATGTTGCCATGGAATATAACCACCTCAATTCAATTATGAGAAAAGATAGCTATTCATTGCCATGTATAGATGACTCCTTACACTTGATGTCAGGTTCCCACTATATTTTGGCTATAAATCTTGCCAGCAAGTACTGGCAAGTCACTTTATCATTGAGGACAAGGGAAAATGTGCCCTCATCTCAGGTGAAGGATTGTTAAATCTTACTTGAATGTCGCAGGGGTTAAGCAATGCCTCTGCTACCTTCCAACGCCCCATGGATGGACTTTTAGGTAATTTAAAACGGTCTTGTATGTTAGTTTATCTTGAAAATATTACTATTTTTGAGAACTTTTACCAAACACATAGATCAATTCAGACAAGTTTTTCAGTGGTTACGGCAAGCTTTGCTAAAACTAAAGCCGTCAAAATGATCCTTCTTTCAGAGTTAAATGGATTTTATAGGTCATAAGGTAAGGAAAGCTGGAATATCACCAATGGACAACAAGGTCTTGACCATTTCTAAATGTCCCCCTAAATCCTATAAGATGTAAAAGTTTTTGGGGATGATGGGATATTATCACCAGTTTATTTACCACGATGCTGACACCTCTGAGCCTCTAGTATATTTACTGAATAAAAGGGTACCTTTCCAGTGAAAAGAAGAACAACAGCAGGCATTTGACCTGCTATGCATTCTCTCCCACTCTCCAGTACTTATACATCCTAATTTTGTTAAACTTTTTCTCCACTTTAATGATGCTAGAAATATAGCCATTGAGCCATACTATCACAGCATGATGAAAACTTAGTAGACCATCCTATCGCCTACTATATCAAAATTCTAACCAGAGCCAAATGCAACTATAGCATTACAGAACACAATTGTTTGGTGGTACTATTGGCTATTAAGCATTTCCAACCTTATTTATATATAACATTTCACCATAATTACTAACCATGCTTCCTTTTAATGGCTACAGCAAATGAAGGAACCTGATGGGCGTTAAAACTTCAAAACTATAACTTTTACATTATACATTGACCAGGGCTGATACACCAAAAATGTAGATTGCCTATCCCAGCTTCCCATATTAACTATAACTGAACCTGAAGAGGATCAACTCTACAACTTTCTAACTCAATCACAATTATGAAAAACATAAATACCCAACCTTAAAAAAAATTACCAAAAATATTGGTGAATCTTCAAGTCAAAAATGGACAACCATTTAAACTCATGTTCCAAAAAATGTTGCCTTATGTATGACCTTCAGATTGAACTGATGTCATATTGGAGGAACATTGGTAAGTTGGCCATGTAGGAAATTGGGAATCCTAATAGTGGCTTAAAGCTCAATGCTTTTGGGAGGAAATGCTTGTTTCAATCCAGGATTTATTAGAGTCCTGCCTGATATGTAAAAGTCAAGCTAGACCTAATCCCTGATCTTAACATCCAATAGTTCCACATTATGAACTCTTTCATACTATTAGCATTGATGTTGTTAGACCTCTCCCTCAAGCCTCTAATAGTCATCAGTTCCTTCTTCTAGCCATGGACCTTTTTAACTAAGTGGATTGAAGCTGCATTTGTCATGGAAGCAGCTGATAAGAATTATACTGGGCTCCCAGTCAGGGTGTGTGAGCACCCAGTGGAGAGCCCAGAATGCCAAGGGCACAGCGGTCCATGTGACTAGAAGAAGGGGAGATTTATTGGGGACGTGAGGAAAGTAAGTGTTCACTAATGTATCGAAGGCCCCCAAGGCAAACCAGATGGTTGCAATGGGGGCAACCATGAGTCTTGCGGGGGAAACCCCCAAGGGCAGGAGAGGTGGGGAGGATGACAACTCCTCCAGGGTTCACAGTTGCTGGCCTTCAGTTTTGAGTAGGTGAGTCTGTGCACCAGAGAGGGGCGACACAGGGCCCACCGCGCGGGCAGGGGTGCTGTCAGAGGGGAAAATGGACCTGCACAAGCATTAGGGCCAAGCCCCCTTGGGCAGAGTGCTTTGGAGCCCTCAGGTGAGAGGATTATTGGCGGACAAGCCAGGCGTGGGGACTGACCTCGCAGGCATCAGGGAGGGGCGCCCTGAGGCTGCTCCAATAGGGGAGCAGTCTCAGAAATCACAGCAGCAAAGCAAATGGATGGGTTCACATTAGATGGTATGCAAAAATGGATGGAGAATCAACTTTGTCAAGAACAAGGCAGTTTACAACAGATATGATCCACCACTGCGTGGCAGGGTCAAGCGAATGAATGACCCATTCGGTGATCATTGGGATGATTATTTGGGCAGCAGCACGCTTTGCCAGATCAATTGGTGGAATTTTGTAAAAAACAAACAGGTGGAGTCCGCGGTAAGGCGTTCAGGGTATTCAGGCTTTATTTTAGTGCAAAGTGCAGGAAGAATAGAGAATGAACCAACAACTGCCCCTCAGCAGGGCAGTTGTCTTAAGTATTGGGAGAATCACATAGGGGGGATGCTAAGGGATTGGGTGATTGGGGATTGGCAATGGGATTTGGTTAGCTGATGGGTGGGGGGTGGAGGGATGCCCAAAATCTTGGCAAAAATCAAAAAATTTTTGCAGATTTTTCTGAATTTTGGGGCCAGACCAGGTTGATGGTACCAATCTGGGCCTTGACCATATGTGTCAGGCTGTTCAAAAAGTTCAGATTTCCCAGATTTGTCCCAGGGGGCTGTGGAATTGGTGCTCAGTCATCCGCAACTTGGTCCAAACTCTCAATCTGATTGTTTATGCAATCTAAACTTCCTGGATCCATCCTGGGGGGTAGGGGAAACTGGTCTGAGTCACTTGTAACCTGGTTCAAAACCCAAATTGAGTTCTGATCTGATTTTCAGACCCAGCCAGTCCAAACTTGCTCCATTAGCCTGGAATTTGCAGACCGGGCTCCAAGACTATCACTGACTATTTCCTCAAAATTTTGGTATGTTTTCCCTGGTGAGTGAGGGGTCCCAGAGGCCCGCCCGTGGCCCCTGACCTGAATAATCTCCTGGCAGGTCCCCTCTATTGATCTTGCTAGGGTTGAGGAGGGGGGAGGGGAGAGATATGATTATATTTAGGAGGAAGGGCAGTCACCCAGCGCTCATCAGCCATGTGCGCCAGGTCACTCAACTTTGACAGGGGGTCCACTTGGGCTTTTGGGCCCCTTTTTGTCCAAAAGGGATGTTGCTCCCTATCCAGTTGTAGGGGCTGGTCCCCAGGACTTACACTACCCTTTCCTTTTTTGACAGGGAGGAGGCCCCCACCTGGGGCATGGACCAGGGCATAGTTCTTGTGCCTCTCTGGGAGCTTTATGGCCAGGATGGCTGCGATCTTCTGGGGGGATGGGGGGCTGTCAGGTAGGAGTTGTGGAATTCCTCTATCAGGTCCTTGCATTTTGCACAATCGCATGCACTCGCCCAGCTGTTCTCATAAGAGGGGTAGCCTTTCCAGGCAACCAGGTATTGAACGGATCTGTGGGACCTCTGGGAAGCCAGGATAGCCTCCACCTCCACTTCCTGGGATTTCCCAATGAGGATTGGCTCTTGTGATGTTGGCCTTTCCTGTCAGGGACTGGTGTATTGCTGACCTGGTTGGGGGTAGCTAACCATGAGTTAGCATAACCAAGGGGTTTAGCCCAGTATGACAAGGACACTAGAGGTGTCCAGATATAAGGAATGTTGGGTAAGCTGGTATGGGAGTTGCTTAAAGACATGGCTTTAAAAGGGGAAAGTTGGAAGGAGTTTCTTTTAAGGCTGGGGTGGTAGATCGGTAATGATAACACTTTGGTAAATAAACTTAATAGTGGTTGCATTATAAGAATAATTTTATTGACTGCAAAGATTAACCAAATGAATGCCTTAGTTTTATATACCATCCAACTTCCTGGACTTACCTAAGCTTAATTAGTTTTAAACAGTGCACTATTCTTCTCTGGAGCTTATGGGATTTCAACTTGCATGTGATTTTAAAAGGCAGTGGGAATCATCTCAGTCTCATCATAAATTCGTTTTGGTGCGATAAATGACTGAATACTATTGCAAATGAAGTAATTTAAACGATTAATCGAATATTTTCACTACAATCATTAATTTGATATGCAATTATTCGATCTAACTTCATCACATATCATATTGATCTGACTGACAATATCTATAATCTCAGGAATTCCATTGATGTCAGGATTTACTCTGACATTATCCCCCACCAAGGCTGAAGCTACCTGCGAGGCATTCTTCTTCCATTTATCTAATAGCTTGCCTGCATTCTTTTAAGTTCTCTCCTCAGGCTCCCAAGTGCTCTCTTCTGAAGGATATCCAGCCCACTTAACCAGATATTGCACTTTACCATGGTGTGTTCTTCTCCTTTAATAGCCTCCACCTCATACTCAGGACAGGGACCTTTAATCAGTGGTGGTGCTAGCTCTTTGACTTTCTGGTGTGGTAGGGATATTCCTTCTTTTTGTGCAAGAAGGAATGATGGAATACAATGTGAATTTTCCAACCTTCAGGCAATTCAAGACGGTAAGCCACCTTTCCTATAACCTCTGTGACCTTGTATGGCCCTACGCGCCAATGGGCAAGTTTCTGACATGGTACATCCAAAGGAATATTTCGAGCATCCAGGTAAACTTGGCTACCTACTTCCAACACCTTACCAGGCACAAGCTTCTTATCTTCAAAGTCTTTGTAAGTATGTACTGCTCGGTTCAAATTAGCCAAGCAAAGTGTATGAGTTTGATGAATGTTCCATAAAAATTCCCTCCAAGGGGTTATCCGCTTCAACAGATGGTAATGGTTCTCAGTTCACATCATACCCATAGTTAGCTTTGAACGGTGACATTCCAGTTGAAGAGTGATCTAGAATGTTATAACAGAACTGGGCCATAGGCAACAACTCAGACCAGTTGTCCTGCTCTGCATTAACATAGCATCTCAGGTAATGCTACAGCACCTGATTAACTCTCTCAGTCTGTCCATCAGTCTGCGGATGGTATGCAGTGGATAAACATCTCTTGATTCCAAGGTCTACAAGGAGCTGTTATCCAAAAATTTGATGTGAATTGAGCCCTCTGTCTGAGATCACCTCCTTGGGAGTACCATGATGAAGGAATACATTTCTCAAAAACAAATGAGCTATCTCTTTAGCCGTGACATTGGTAGTAGTTGGGATAAAATAGGATATTTTAGTAAATCTATCTACCACCACCAACACTGCATTGAATCCTTGGGAACGGGGTAGCTCTACTATAAAATCCATGGATATTGACCCCCATGGCTTTTGTGCGATTGACAATGGCTGTAATTGTCCTTCAGGAAGCCCTCTACGAACCTTGGTGCGCCCACAGACCTCACATCCTGCCACATAATTTATGACATCCCCTCTAAGACAAGGTCATCGGTAAGTTCTTTGAATCAGTTGGATCGTTTTATTCTTCTTAGGGTGTCCTGCCATGCTTACATCGTGGTGCTCGCACATGATATCCAATCTTAAAGGTCCTTCTGGCACATAAAAACAACCTTTCCAGAATACCAACTGACCCTTTAATGAGTAACCCTTTTTATACCACACACTGTCTAAGTTTTGAATGAGATCATTCTTCACATTCTGAAAGAAAGCATCATCATTTTGAACATCCAAAATCTCATCTTCACGGCCCACTAGCACAAGATGAGATAATAATGCAGCGGGATCCTTGGTCTTCAGAAGCACCTGTGTATTAAACTTGGTAATTTCCCCCTCTTCAGGGATCATGTCAGGACGCCGGCTTAAGGAATCTGAAACCAAATTAATTTTCCCAGGTTTTTAACCAATGTCTAAGTCATAATCCGCCAGAGTAAGTGCCCATCATGCCCGATGCTGGTTCAGTTGCCGTGGGGTGAAAAAGTAAGTCAAGTTTTTATTGTCTGTCAAAACTTTCACTGGGTACTTTGCCCCACACAGGTACTGGCGCCAGTGTTTGAGACATTGAACAACAGCCAACATTTCCTTGTCATAGATAGTATAGTTGCATTCCGCTGAGATGAATTTCTTGGAATAGTAGGCTACAGGATGCAGCCTACTATCATCCCCCTCCTGCAACAAACCCCCCCCAAGAGCGTATCCTGAAGCATCAGTCTCAACCACAAAAGGCTTTTCATCATTGGGCATTGCCAACACATGTGCAGAAACAAAGGCAGCCTTCAAGTCAGAAAAAGATTTTTCCGCTGCCTGAGACCATTTATATGAAACGCTTTCTGATGTAAGCCGTGTTAAGGGTAACGCAATAGAAGTAAAGTCTTTGATAAAATCCCTACAAAAATTTGCCAAGCCTAAGAAACTTTGAACATCCTTCCGGCTATTAGGTGTAGGCCAAGATGTGATGGCATCCACTTTGCTAAGTGCCATGGTGAACACATTACTGCCCACAACATAACCAAGAAATTCAACTTCCTCCTGTGCAAACTCACATTTTGATAGCTTCACATGCAAGTTGTACCTTCCAAGTTGTTCAAAGACCAAATTCAAGTGCAGTAAGTGTTCCTTCTGCATCTTACTGTAGATAAAAATGTCATCAAGGTAGGCTATGCAGAAGTGGTCCAGATATCCACCCAGCACCGTATTAATCATTTGTTGAAATGTACTAGGTGCGTTGCACAACCCAAATGGCATCACCAGATACTAAATTAGCCCAAATCGTGTCTTAAATGCTGTTTTACACTAATCACCTTCTTTTATCTGTATCTGGTTGAATGCATCCCTCAAGTCAACTTTGGAAAAGATTCTAGCTCCAGAAAATTGGTAACTCAAGTGATCAGCATCAGGTAAGGGATACCGGTTCTTTATGGTTGTATCATTGAGCTTCTGGTAGTTTATAGATGGCCGTAGTCCACCATCTTTCTTACTAACAATCAACAAGGGTGATGAACAGGGAGAGCGGAAAATCCGTATGAACCCCTTCTCAAGCATTGTATCCAGATATTATCTCAGGGCAATTTGTTCCCTCTTATAGCAACTATAATTAGGTCCATGGATGGGCTGCTTCCCTTCTAGTAAATCAATCGCGTGATCAAAGAATCCATGAGCTAGTAGTTGCTTAGCTTCCTCCTCTCCAAAAAGTGAAGCCCATTTTGAGAGATACTCAGGGATCTTTCCTTTGCAAGGCTCCAATGGACCACCTGATTTACAGTTGCGGACATGTCCAAACCTTTATGCTCTTCTAACACACACTAAAGGAGCTTATCCTTTAGCTTAATCGTGATAGAGTTCCGTCCATAATTGTGCTGGAGTTCAACCTGTGTCCACCAAGGATACCCAAGAATTACAGAATGGGGTGAACTACAAAGGACCCAAAACTCAACTTTCGATTTTACTTACTCCAAACTTCAAGTCAATGTGACGTGAGCAGCGGTAAGCTAAAGACTGTTCATCATTTCTAAGGTTACTTTCATCAAAGGTTTATTTGCATGCAAGCACAGAATTTTCACTGCATGCTCTGAGATGAAGTTTCGTGAGGCCCCACTGTCCAGCAAAGCCATAGTTTTCAAACACTTCTTTCCAACATGTAAGTTCACACTTAATAATGGATAATGATGAGTATCATTCTTTAATGAGGAAACGATGGTCTGGGGGTTTCTCTACTTGTAATTCCCTTGAATAAAGCATTCTTCTGGTCCACCAACACTCACCATTAGATTCTGTGTGATATCAATAACTTTTTTTAATGGCAGCGTGGTGGGATGATGTCTGATTAATTCTGCTAAAAGGCTTCCTAACCCTTGTCTGAAGTAACGTGCTCCCATTTCTTCATCTAACTCTGTCTTCTGAAAGATATCCAGGAACATCTTTATGTATACCTCAACAGTTTTCCCTTCTTGCTGAAAATTCATCAAGGCTATCCTTGACTCTAATCTGGTGTTAGTTTGGGTTGCTGCTTCTAACAATTGACTTTTAAATTCCTCATATTTTGTGCACACATTATCATCCTCTTCTAGGTTACTTATAAACCAACTCAGCGCATCACCAGTGAGTTGTGAATCCAATTCCATAATTTTTCGTGCATCATCTGAATAGGTCTCAGGATAAGCTTTAAAATATGCCTTAACAACGTAAGACCTTATTTCACTTCAGCTAAAGATAGTTTCTTTTGCAAGGGAACTGTAGGGTAAGTCATAGGTGTATGGTTGGCCACACTAATTGTCTGCACTTGACTGGGTCCTACTGCTCCTTTATAAGTTCTTTTATCTTTATTTACTGGGGAGAACATCCACACCAGCAATTGGTAACTTCCCATCAACAAGGCATATATTAAAGCCCTAATAATAAAAACGCGGTGGGATATTTATTATAAATAGTGGCGGTCAAATTGTCAGGGACTGGTCTACTACTGACCTAATTGGGGGTAGCTAACTATGAGTTAGCATAACCAAGGGGTTTAGCCCAGTATGACAAGGACACTAGAGGTGTCCAGGTATAAGGAATGTTGGGTAAGCTGGTATGGGAGTTGCTTAAAGACATGGCTTTAAAAGGGGAAAGTTGGAAGGGAGTTTCTTTTAAGGCTGGGGTGGTAGATCGGTAATGATAACACTTTGGTAAATAAACTTAATAGTGGTTGCATTATAAGAATAATTTTATTGACTGCAAAGATTAACCAAATGAATGCCTTAGTTTTATATACCATCCAACTTCCTGGACTTACCTAAGCTTAATTAGTTTCAAACAGTGCACTATTCTTCTCTGGAGCTTATGGGATTTCAACTTGCATGTGATTTTAAAAGGCAGTGGGAATCATCTCAGTCTCATCATAAATTCGTTTTGGTGCGATAAATGACTGAATACTATTGCAAATGAAGTAATTTAAACGATTAATCGAATATTTTCACTACAATCATTAATTTGATATGCAATTATTTGATCTAACTTAATCACATATTATATTGATCTGAATGACAATATCTATAATCTCAAGAATTCCGCTAATGTCAGGATTTACCCTGACATTTCCCCTTTGAAGGGGGTCAGGAGGGAGGTGTGGAAGACGTTATGCTGCTTCCACTTAGAGGGCAGCTTCAAACAATAAGCTCCATTGCCTAAGTCTTTCTCCACCTCAAAGGGGCCAGAGCATTTGGCTGTGAGTTTCCAGGTGGGGGCTTTTAAAGGAAGATTGTGGGTGTCCATCGTAATGAGGGAGCTGACTTTGATATCGTGTCCATGGAGGCGCTTCCAGTCAGCAAACTTTTTGTAATCCTCGATGGACTTTGTCAAATGTTCACAAACCAGGTTGTGTGTCTTGCGGAGTGCACACATGCAGTCTTCAGCTGCAGGGACTGCTGAGGAGAGCTGGGGGACAATTTGGAAGGAGGGGTTGTAATCCAGGGTGGCCTTAAAGGGGGAGAGGTTGGTCGAGGAGTGGAGTGATTTGTTATATGCAGACTGTGCGAGGGGCATATCCTTGGCCCAAGTGTCCTGCAAGGCTGTCGCATAACAGCGCAGGTACTGCTCCAGTACCTGGTTCACCCGCTTAGTCTGCCCATTGGACTGGGGTGGTAGGCATTAGATCTGTAGGGCTTGATGCTGAGGAGGGTGAACAACTCTTCCCAGAACTGGGCGGTGCACTGGGGTCCCCTGTCGCTCACTATCTCTTTGGGGAGACCAAACATGGAAAAGACATGGTTGACAAATAAATTTGCGGTCTCCACTGCGGTAATAGAGGAGAGGCAGGGGATGAAGAGCGTGAACTTGGTAAATCGATCAATGACTACCATGATAGCATCTGAGCTGTTAGGGGGGGGGGGGAGGGGGAGCTCCATGATGAAGTCCGCTGAGACTGAGGTCCACGGGCCTTCCGCCTGCTGCAGGGGGTGTAGCAGCCCCTTCTCCCCAGAACAGTCTGATTTTGCCCAGGAGCAGGTGACACAGTGGGAGATCCAGGAGGGAATGTCCTTTGAGGACCCTGGCCAATTATAAGTTCTCTTTACAAGATCTGCGTGCACTTCTTGATGCTGGGGTTCCCAACAGTCTGGGGGACATTATGTTCCCCAATAACACAGTTGCGTAGAGATGGGGGACCCAAACCCCGGTGGAACCAGATGGTTCCCTCCTGTAAAGTGTATGAGGCTATACTCCAACTTGAAGACTCTAGGTCGGTACAAAGCTCTAACCCTTCAGGGCAACAGGTCTGGGCAGCAAGGACGCGGAGGAGGAGCAGAGCGTCAGGGGTAAGGTTGGCAAAAGCTACCATCAGGGGAGTCAAGGAGATGATTTGGGAGGGGGCACTACAGTAGTAAGCTCTAGCAGGTCCTCTTTACCATTGGGTGATAAAGATGGGTTCCAGCTGAGCATGTCAGGCAACACATTCAGAGGGCCTTTTATGAATTCATATTTAAAATGAAACCAACATAGGTCCTGGTATGTACGAGTTTGCTGGTGCCCCAACTTCTAGAGTTTGTGGTAGTATAGTAATGCCTTATGGTCAGTCCAAATGGTGATTTCATGCTGGGCGCCCTGCAGGAGGTATCGCCAGTGGGTGAGTGACCACGCCACTGCCACTAGCTCCTTGTCATATATTGGCCACGCTTGTTCTGTGAAAGTGAATTTGTGGGAGTGGTAGGCCACTGGGTGCTCGACCCCCTCATGCTCCTTTAGCAGCACATCGCCCACTGCCACTGATGAGGCGTCACAGGCTACAATGAAGGGGCGGGAGGTGTCAACATGCCACAGGACTGGGGCGGTGAGGAAAACCTCTTTGATAGACTTGAAGGCCTGCTGGCATTCTGGGGGACCACTTGAAGGGGGAGTTCTTCCCAGTGAGGGGGTGAAGGGGTGCCACCAGTTGGGCAAGGTCTGGGGAGAATTTTTTTAAGAAGTTGATGGTTCTGAGGAAACTTTAAAGTTGTTTCTGTGTAGTAGGGGTAGGCCAAGACTGGATCACCTTGAGCTTAGAGGGGGAACATCATATCTGTCCTTCAGGATGAGGTTACCTAAGAAGGTCACTTCATCCTGAAAAATTCGCACTTTGAGGGTTTTACAAAGAGCCCTGCTTTGTGGAGGGCTGTCACCACTGCTTCTGGATCCTTGGCGTGTTGCTCTGGGGTAGAAGAGTAGATCAGAATATAATCAATGTAGGCTACAGTGTATGAGAAGCACAAGTCCCCAAGCACATCATTGATGAGGTGTTGGAAGGTGGCCAGAGCATTCTTCAGTCCAAAGGGCATCACTCTGAATTGAAAAAGACCCCGGGTAGGTGCGGATAGCTGTGAGCCACTCTTGTCCTCTCGCCACCATCACCTGGTTAAAGGCGCTCACCAGATCCAACTTTGAGAAGACCCAGGATTTGGCATAGGCTTGGGAGATGGTTTGCTCTAAAGGCAACGGGTAGGGGTCAGGGATGGTGATGTTGTTGAGGTGGCCATAGTTGACGCAAGGGCGCAGGGTGCCATCTGCTTTCTGAGCGAAAACTATGGGGGAGGCAACAGGTGAAGATTTCTTGATGAGCCACCCCTTCTCTAACATCTCATCTAGCCAAGTCCTCAAAGCCTTGTCCTCTTCCTCAGTGTAGGGGTAGAGGGGCAGTTGATCTTAACTACATTGACCGTCAGCTGAAACGTTAGGTCATATTCGGAGTGTAGGGGGAGCTTGGAAGCCAGCGACATGTCAAAGATGGACTTATAGGGGGTTAGGAAGGGTGGGAAGTCCGCAGGGAGGTCAATAGGAGTGGGATCCGGGGGGAATAGAGCCAAGGGATGTGTCAAGGGGGAGGGTTTTCAACAAGGGGAACTCTCCACTCAACTTGAGGTTTGAGAACAACAAGGAGTTATTTTCAAGATTAATGCGGACCTGCTGTCATCGCCACCAGACCACCCCCAAGATCATGGGGTAGAGCAAGTCCTGTATGGCTGAGAAGTGGTCACTAAACCCAAAGTCATGAATAGAGAAGTGCAATGGGCGTCAGACGTGGTAATATTTCATGGGTTCTGATGAGGCGCCCAGGACTGATGAGGCTTCTTCCATCGCCAGGTCCAAGGAATGCGCCACACTGAGGTCAATAAAGTTGCCTGCCGCTCCAGTGTCAAGGAGGGCTTGCATGGTAAATTCACCCAACTCCGAGGGGAAAGAGATAGGGAACAAGAAGTAGGCTTGATCCTCTTTATTGGGGTGGGCGAGAGAGAGGGCAGCTGAGGAGGGGGCATGACCCATCATCAGAAGGGATTGACCAAGAGGCGCTGGGCTGGTCTGTAACTGGGGAGGGGTTTCTGCTTAATCCTTGTCCCAAATGGGGCAGCGAGGGTTGATGCATATGCCTGCTCCACTCTCTTTGAGGGGGCCTCCAAGTTAACTGGGGGGTGATAGCGCCAGGATGGGCAGGTTCTGAACTCTGGGGGATCAAGGACCCACTATCCTTATCTGGGGTTAGAGCAGAGGTGCAGCAGGCAGGGGCTCTTCTGAGGGGAGGGTACCCAAGGTGGGTACAGAGGGGGTGCAGAGGGCGGCGAGGCCTGGGGGGCGCTTCCCTTGGCTGCGACCACTGGAAGGGGAGAAGGGGTGCCACATGGCACCTCCAGAGCTGAAAAAGCACATGCGGGGGTATGGAAAGGCCTGGCCCCAATTGCGCGAGCCACAGAGAATGCAATTTCTAAGGACCCAGGGAGGGGGTCCCAATATGCATGGGTGGTTGCAGTGGGGTCCAAGGCAGCTTGGAAGGCGGAGATGGCGATTTTGGGAGGGATGGGCACCGTGGGGGCCAGGACTGTGAAGGCTTTGATCAGAGAGGGTAGGTCCATGGCTGTCTGTCCTAGTGTGAAGAGATGGAGGAGGCGCGCTGGTCTAGAATCAGGGGCCTGGACCGCCAAAGTGACCAGCGCCAGTAAGGGGGTGGGGTTCCCAGACTTAGCAGCAGGGCGGAGCACTCCCCTGACCCAGTGGCGGGCATCCCCGTCTAGGGCATCAAGGAGAGCTACGCTCTGCTGGGCATCAGAGGGAAGGGGAGATTTCCCCCATCAGCGGTGAAGTGCACCTGAAGTTCCACCAGGACACCCAGGATTTGGTTGGCCACCTCATCAGAAGGGATAGGGGGGACTCCCAACCCTATCATGTTGACTGATGGGGTGACACTTGTCACCAGGGCTCAGTGGGGCAGGGACCAGGTCAACACAAACTGGTGGCACGCTCAGATGAATGAGGCAGCTGACCAGCAGGAGAAGGTCATGTTGCAAAGAGAGAGTACGTTTAGGGTAAGGGCGTAGGCTAACGCTTCACCAGTGTCAGTAAGGAGAGTGGATAAGGCTGAGGTTATTGGTCAGTTCATTATGTCATGGAAGTAGCTGATAAGAATTAGACTAGGCTCCCATTCAGGGTGTGTGAGCACCCAGTGGAGAGCCCAGAATGCCAAGGGCACAGCAGTCCGTGCAACTAGAAGAAGGGGAGATCTATTGGGGATGTGAGGAAAGTAAGTGTTTATTAACATACTGAAGGCCCCCAAGGCAAACCAGATGGTTGCAATGGGGCAACCATGAGTCTTGCGGGGGCAACCCCCAAGGGCAGGAGAGGTGAGGAGGATGATGACTCCTCCAGGGTTTGCAGTTGCTGGCCTCCGGTTTCAAGTAGGTGATTCTGTGCGCCAGAGAGGGGTGACACAGGGCCCACCGCGCGGGCAGGGGTGCTGTCAGAGGGGAAAATGGACCTGCAACAAGCATTAGGGCCAAGCCCCCTTGGGCAGAGTGCTTTGGAGCCCTCAGGTGAGAGGATTATTGGCGGACAAGCCAGGTGTGGGGACTGACCTCGCAGGCATCAGGGAGGGGGCGCCCTGAGGCTGCTCCAATAGGGGAGCAGTCTCAGAAATCCCAGCGGCAAAGCAAACGGACAGGTTCACATTAGATGAGTATGCAAAAATGGATGGAGAATCAACTTTGTCAACAAGAATGTAGCAGTTTACAGTGGATATGATCCACCAACATGTGGCGGGGGTTGAGCAACTGGATGACCCATTTAACGATCATCAGGATGATTATTTGGGTGATGGTGCACTTCACCAGATTGATTGGTGGAATTTTGTAAAAAACAAACAGATGGAGTCTTCAGCAAGGTGTTTGGGGTATTTAAGCTTTATTTTAGTGCAAAGCGCGGGAAGAATAGAGAATGAACTGACAACTGCCCCTCAGCAGGGCAGTTGCCTTAAATATTGGGAGAATCAAATAGGGGGGATGCTGAGGGATTGGGTGATTGGGGATCAGTGATGGGATTTGGTTGGCTGATGGGTGGGGGGTGGAGGGATGCCCAAAATCTTGGCAAAAAGCAAAAAAATTTTGCAGATTTTTCTGAATTTTTGGGGCCAGACCAGGTTGATGGTACCAATCTGGGCCTTGACCATTTGAGTCAGGCTGTTCACACAGTTCAGATTTCCCAGATTTGTCCCAGGGGCTGTGGAATTGGTGCTCAGTCATCTGCAACCTGGTCCAAACTCTCTATCTGATTGTTTACATGATCTGAACTTCCCAAATCCATCCTGGGGGTAGGGGCAACTGGTCTGAGTCATTTGTAACCTGGTTCAAAACCTGAATCGAGTTCCAATCTAATTTTTGGACCCAGCCAGTCCAGACTGGCTCCATTACCCTGGAATTTGCAGACTGGGCTCCGATACTAGCACTGGCTATTTCCTCAAAATTTTGGTATGTTTTCCCTGGTGAGTGAGGGGTCCCAGAGGCCCGCCCGTGGCCCCTGGCCTGCATAATCTCCTGGAAGGTCCCTGTACTAATCTTACCAGGGTTGAGGAGGGGGAGGGGAGAGATATGATTATCTTTAGGAGGAAGGGCAGTCACCCAGCGCTCATCAACCATGTGCGCCAGGTCGCTCAACTGTGACAGGGGGTCCACTTGGGCCTTTGGACCCCTTTTTGTCTGAAAGGGATGCTGCTCCCTATCCAGTTGTAGGGGCTGGTCCCCAGGACTTACAGTATTGCTGCCATCTGCTTTGGCAAAAGCTACCACCACATTCTTTATATGGATAACTACTCAGCATGGGTGCCCTAACATAATTCTCTTCAATAATGGGCAAAACTTTTGATCATCACTGGTGAATGATTTAGCAAAACTATACTGGGATATACCCAGGTATTTTCCACTCCATACTATCCTGCAACCAATGGAATGGTAGAGCAGGTGAATGGTACCCTAACTGCCACCCTTCAGAAAATGACCACAACTGACCCTCTTCATGGCCCCAATATTTTCCTAGTGTGATATGGCCTATTGAATAAGCTATCACCAAATAATTAAGATGTCGCCCTTCCAGGCTTTGTATGGAAGAAATCCCCTTTGCCTTATAAAGTACAGGCCATGTTAAATCAAGATTTACCTGATGCCCCTGAAGTTACTATGCAAAGCATTGCCAATAAAAAATATAACTCCCATATCTAGCTTCTGAGAACATATTTACTACAACTAGTAGAGAAAAAAATTAGTTTAATGATAAACATGAACCTCTGCACACCTTCCATCTGGGTGACCTAGTCCTTTTCTACCACCATTGGCCAGGAGGTCATGATAACAAATTGGGCACCAACTGATCAGGACCTACAAAGTCATTTATAAGCGGGGCAACAAACACTCAATTATAGAGGTCATTCAGGATACTGTGGTAAATTGCATACATAGTCATTTTCTACATCTAACTTCCTACCTACGCAAGATCAAAAGGGGGCGTTGTCAGGATTCCTACCCAAAATGGAGATTTGGATGAGGTAGATGACATGAATTGAACCAGAGCCATCAAAGTAGCTGAAACCATTATCAGAGATAATCCTCAACGCATTATTAGCCCTCTTGACATCAGAGACAATCCCTCAACTAATGCAGTCACATATTAATCTCCCAAAACCCCCTAATATTAGGGTTCAAACCTGATATATGTGGCGAGCCAATGCTATTTGACCAAAATGACTAAGCCTGCTGCAGAATCCCCCATTTGTAACAACTATAGATCTTAGCTTAGACTTCTTGGAATAAGACTGGTTAACCTCCCTTATCTCCCATATAATTTCAATTCTAAGCAAATAAAGACTACTCTCTTTTCACTATCTTAAGTTAAATGGGACTACTCTATTAAATTAAGGAAAGTCTAATAATTAGAATTTACAACTCCAGGGACATTAACCTGAGGAAAGACTTTCCAGCTAATGAAAGCACAAACTTAAAATCCAGAACCCAGAAAATCTGGGTTTTCTGGCCTATAATTGAATAAAGGGACAAGTAGTCTAAGACTTTTAGTTCTGACAGAGACCAACTGCAGATTCATTATTCAGTACATGAGAGAACTAATATAATTGACACTGGCGTAGTGAAGTATGTGGAAGAGGCCATGAAGATCTTCCATGAAGAGTTGGATAGGTCTACTACTAAGACTTGCCTCTATTTGAAGAGTTTGTGATGAAGCTTATAAAGCATGAGGATTAAACTCACAGTGATCTATCATCTCAAGCGTCTACTTCTCAGCAGGTTGATGAGAAAGAATAGTCGCTTTAGAGCAACAACTGGTAAAACCCTTGTCACATGTTGAAAAGCTCAAACAGCATCTCTCACAAGAATCCCCTGGGTCCACTCCCGCTTTATAAGCCAAAGTTGCACAGTTGGAGAAAGAGTTAAATCTCAAGGCCTCTCTTGAAGATGCCAAGTGTTTGGATCAATGGGTTAGAGAATGTGAAAAAAATTCTCAGGGTGTCAAGACCTCCATTAAAAGGTTTGATTTGTTAAAGGATGTATACTCTTGGTTGACTCAAGTTAAAGTTGCTACAAACAGGTCAAGGCTGGCCTACATTCCAAAGGATCTCACCCCGCCTGATGATGAGGGGTGTAAGAAAATGAAAGAGGAGCTTAAAAAGTATGTCAGGGTGGTGAAAGTTGATCAACAAAACCTAAGTTCATTTTTATTAACCTTCATCTAAGGTTAACGAGCTTGGGAGCTGGCTTACAATCTTGAGACTCACAAGCTGGTATTAGAGGCTAAATCAACTCTATGTAAATATGCTTCTTGGAAGCCACCTGAAACCATGTAAACAAGCTTGATACTATCCAAGAGCAAATTGATCAGCTTCTTGCTTTTTGACCAGATGGACATTCACTCAGAGACTACAGGACACAATGCTACTGCCATCCATGCCCTCACTGGGAGTGACCTTTTCTCTTTTTAGACCTATTTTTAAGGACACGTTTGTCTAGGGAGAGGGTAGCATTGCCTTGTTTCTATATATCTATAAATTGGCCATGGAAGGGGCGACTGATCACCAGAAGTTTAAGAACATCCACACCTGCTTAAGTAAATGGCCCAAGAAGTAATGGTTCCTCATATGAATGCTCTTAGTATTTGGGTGGAGGTTAAGAAGGCACTTATTGACAAGTTTGGCTCAAAACAGAGTATAAGTATGATAGAAGGTCTTTATGCGCATCCATGTGCAAAAGGGAGAATTGGTTGCCACCTTTTCTGATTGGTTCAACATTGAGGCCCAGACGTTGCTACTTCTAAGATGTTAACTCTTAATGACGCCGTTGCTGCCATCCTGACAATGTTGGCTTCTCCCATCCATTGGCAATGCACATTACCTCAGTGAAATGTTAATTTTATAATGGTTCAATATCAAAAAAGCTTTGCTAAATGTCACTGATTTCCACAAACTTGATACCATCCAAGGAGTTTTTCGAAAACCTTGAATCCTGGCATTGAGGATCTAAAACCAAACCCTCAATTACTGGCCATTGAGGATCAAAAGCCAAAGCCTAAGCGAACTGAGCGTCCCAAGTGCCTACTGTAACAAGATTGGAGATTTTGTCACTGTGTGCTTTAAGAAGAAAGATGACATTGAAGAGCAGGGAAAAGAGATGTCAGCATAGGGATAGGCACCCCTATTGCTGACAAATCTAATGTTCCTGATTCCGCCCCACTTCTATTGCTCAATTAACTTATATTGATAACCCCCCATTGAAAAATATGAAGGGAATTATGAAGATGTTGGATACTATGTCTTAGGAACACTAGCTGAAGTTGAGGTTACAAACTGGTTGAACGCTGAAGGAGTAGATGAGGCCACAATACCTGATGAACTTACCTTAGCCAAGTTCTAGGGTGTGCTGATGTTATTGGAACTGCTAGTGATGCTGACCAGTTCCTTGCCTGGTTGATCTGACCTAATCAGCATGTTCATACCTTGCAAACCATCAAAGAGAGATATTCTGAGACAGCTCGCAAACTTACCTCCACTTTCTATCTTAAAGAGGTCCTAGCTCTCTCTCCCAACTTTAATGGAAGTATAACCAAGGTAGAGATCATCATCTGAAAAGGTCTGGATTAGAACGATCTTGGCACTGGGTCCCCTGATCAATGTTATCTCCATGAAACTTATCAAGAAAATTAAGTTGGCGTCTGACTTGAATTACACCCAAGAGTATGGAACTGTGGGTCCAAACAGCAAATATATTAGGGTATACCCCTCCCTACCCATTTAAATTAGAAGCTTATACTATAAGCACCCACTGTGGCCTTGGACAACAATACTTATGATATGCTTGTTGGCACTCAATTTATGCTTGAGTACAACAGAATCATTGACATGAAGCAGGTTTATATCTCTCTGCGCAGTATGAGGTTCCTCTAGTTTTAAACAATAAGGATCCCAACAAAAAAATGCTCTTGTCTAGTTGAGTACCCTTCTTCTGCATTATCTTTGCATTAAATAATGTACAGATTAATACAATGAAATTTACTGATACCATGTGCGCTTTGGAGGGAAATTCCTTTCAGCTTTAGAAGAGATAGTGATTAGTAAGGTGAACAACTAGTGGTTGACACCAATATTACTTAAAAAACCCCTAAAACTGCTTATTGCACATAATAAGCATTAATAAATTTTGTCCTTTAGAGTCTCAAGTAATGCCTGGTAAACTAGAATCAACCTACCAGTGAACTATTAATAAGCTATTGGGGAATCTTACCATCAAGGACATTGTTGTGAAAAACATCAAGAGATTGGAAAAGTCCTGCTGATACCAATTGAGGATATTGTAAGGATTCACTTTTTTGGTTTATGTTAGATATGGGCTTACCTACTAAGATTGTTATGTACTTTGCTAAACTTTCTTTTACAGATGAAATAACCCCAGATGAGCATGAAAAAGTTCATTCTTTATTAGAGGTCTACAGTGATATATTCTTGATACCTGATACTGACTATGGGCACATTAAAGATTGGAGCCACACAATTGATGTTAGTGATGTCCAACCCATCTGGTCTGATCCTTGTTGTAAATCAAAAGTTGAAGAGCAACAAATGAGAACAGATCTCAAACAGTTACTAGACACTGGGTTACTAGTAATTTCTAAAGCCCTTGGTCATCCTCTCTCTTGCTTATTTAGAAAAAAGGAGGTCATTGGGTAGTTATGGACTACTGAAAACTGAACAGCCTCATGAAAAAGGGTAGTTATCCTATCCCTTGCATTAACGATGCTCTGGCGCAACTCTCTGACTCTAATTTTTTTTCTGCTATGGACTTGGCCAGCGAATACTGGTAAACACACCTTTCCCCAAAAGACCAGAAAAAATATGCTCTCATTTTCAGTGAAGGCCTATTTCAACCCAGTCAACTATCTAAGGGGTTGTGTAATGCACATGCAACCTTCCAGCGAGCAATGAAACACATTTTAAAAGGTCTTAAGCTAAGTTGTGTTATAGTCTATCTTGATGACCTCACAGTGTTCTTCAAAACTTTAACAAACATCATATTATCAGAAGTTTTTCAACGCCTATATAAGTCTAACGTTATGCCAAAAGCATTGAAATGCACCTTTTTCCAAAGGAGATTATATTTTCTTGGACATGCTATCTCCTAGGATGGAATTCAAACCTTACAAGATAAAATAGCAGTGATATTAAAAATGCTTCCGCCTCAAAACCTAGGAGATTTTCAAGTTTTTCTGGGAATGATGGGGTACTACTATCAGTTTATTTCAAAGTTTGAACAGCGCAATAAGCCTCTCATAAGACTATTGCTAAGAGAACTCTTTTCTATTGAGGTGCTGAACAAAAGGCCTCATTTAAGATGCTAAAGCAATTGCTTCAATAACATCTTATCCTATGGCACCAAGATTATGGTAAACTTTCATTTTTTTATTTAACCAAGGTAAGCCAACTAGGGGACAGACATTACTAATCTCTGAGGAGCAAAAATACTATGCTAGAATTTAAATGAACAGAAAGAGATGAATGGATCACTCAACCAAATCAAAAAATAAAAAGAAAAACTAAAATTAACCAACCAGTTCAGATGCGGTAAACTGCTATGCATCCATTAGGGGGTGAGTCAGGATCAGGAGGCTCTTCTTCCTCCTCTGTGTTGGACAGTTTATGGCAGAGTGCTGAGAGCACGGGTGTGGGTGCATCCTCAAAATGGGGGTCAAGGTAGCAAAGTGGCTCAGGAAGCTCAAATTTAGCTATGAGGAGGGTTATGATATATTCAGAAAGGGCTTTTTCAGCCTTGAGGCGAACTTTGGGTAGTGTGGTAAAGGTGGTGATGTTGTTTCTGGTAATGAGGGTCTTGGGGCAAAATTTTGCGATCATCACAACAATCTGTATTGCCTTGTGGGCAACTTGTTGGAATTGGAGGAATTCTTTTTATGAATTTTTTGCATGGGGGGAAGGGTAGGTGTTGGTACCCCCTTGGACAAGACTGCAATTGATTTTGCTACAGCATTTTGGAGGGGGTGACAGTCAGTGGAGGCAACAGCCTCTTTGGTGAGTTGGTGGTCACTTCAAAATTCATCCACATATGAGCATAGAGCATAGTGGCAAGTTGGGAATTGAGCCACATATACTGCGTTTAGGTATATTTTGAGGCCTGGGCCTCAACTGAGTCAGGAATGGAATTTCCCAAATCATCAACTTCCTCCAAATAATCCCAGTTCTTTTGGTTGAAGATGATAGGTTGATTGGCATATGGGTGGGCTAGTTTGGGTGGCTGGGTGGGGTTTTTTTGGATTTACTGGGGCCCATGCTGGCTTCTGATTAGTTGGAGTAGGAGTGGTTTTTTGGCATGTTGGTTCCTTATTGGTTGCATCTGTGGCAGTTGCATCTACCATTTTGGGTGGAGGGGGAGGATTGTGCCCCATTTGAAGAAAGTTTTGATGTCAGCTATGGGAGCACCATGGGGGGTGTCAAGCGTGTGAACTCCATCTTGGGCTATGGTGAGCAGCGCTACTTTAAGTGGTCCAGGTCAAAACAAATGGGGAAGATTGTGCGCCCCTTATTCACTCTAGCCCAGAAAGGGTGGTCGGGGGCAGAGGGGACAATGGTGCAAGGGGGAATTGAAATGGCAATTTATTAGATATTGGGCGTATGGTTGCAAAGGTGTGAGAGCCTGCTAGTTGGTTGGCTCCGTTGAGAACCACAAATTGTAAAATAGGGTTAGCGCCATATACTGACAGCCCAGCTATTATTTCATTGTATAAAGTTTCAGGGTGGAGGTGGGTGTGGAGGCCTGACAATTGAACCACAAGACTGGTGTCATCAGGCAAATGGGTATGGGTGGTTGGGATGGGGGTTTCCTGGAACACCAGTGAAATGTTGGCTACGATTGCAGCATTAGCTTTACAAGTGAATCTGAGGTCAAAGTACCCCTTGTAGGGGCAGAAGTCAACAAAGCCTGCAGGCTGCATAAGCGCCTGGGCTAATTCGTTTGTCATTGTAGGGGAACATGTTGCCATATTTGACCTGGAGGCTGAATCACATTTTGCTTTGGGGGAGCACAATGGGGCTATGAGTCACCATTTGAGAATGTGCGAGGTGGAGGGTGAGATCCTTGGGGGGAATGTATCAACCTGAGGATTTGGGGGGACTGGTCAATCTGGTTCAAAAACGTTTCTCTGATGGGCATAATATGCTAGGGGGTTTTGCTGCTGCCCCATTTTGGAGCAGCGGGCGGTCAGGCTGAGGACATTGGTGGTTTGCTGTTTGCTGTTTGTTGGATTTTTGGAGTTGTTTAGTTCTTATGTAATTCTAAATTCGCTCAAATGTGTAATTAATCGGAAAGAAATGGTAAACTATCATCTTGTTTACCAATGCCTATGATTATGCTGTCAGAGCTATCTTGGCTTAATTGGATGATAACAATGTGGATCATCCAGTTTCATACTTCAGCAAGATGTTTTCAAAAGCTGAATGAAGTTATAGAACCACAGAGAAAGAGTGCCTTGCTTTCTTACTCACTATAAATCATTATCATCCCTTTTTGTATGGAAACTACTTTCACCGTAGTTACTGACCATACCTCATTGAACTGATTACAAAATATGAAGGCTCTTACTGGACGTTTGACTCGTAGGGCCTTAAAGCTCTGACATTTTGATATGGAGATTATACTGTCATGGTTATATGACACAATTGAGGGCAATGGCTTCAGAGATAAGGCTGAGCGTAAGGAAGCTAAAAGGGTAAAGTTGGAAGGCCTCCCTGACCTGGAGCATACCCTGTACCAACGCTGGGTAAAGGCAAAATATGCCTTAGTTGGTCCTGGGAGTGCACATGATGGTCAGCCCAGCATTACATCAAGGTTGTTAAAATGCACCAGCTTTGCTATTAATGAGGATGGTTCATTACAGTTTCTTGGAGAATGGGGTTTTAAAACACGTTCAATTTTCAATATTGCCAGATTTTTGAGATACAGCTACAATCAATAACTCAAGTTCAGACTTACTTGAGCTACAAAACTGTGACTTATGGTTTAGTGTGCGCTTATTGGTTCATTTAGGCCTAGTACTACTCATGAAAATTGATGATTCTCCCCCAGTGTTTAACAATAATCCCCTAGGACTAACCTTCCCTTTTGGTCAACTGCCTTGTTAAAAACCCATTTGTTTAATTTTTATTGTGTATGGTCCCTTGAGAGAACTTGTGCATTGACCTCCTCAAGGAGGTCTCCAGCAACATAGGAAATTTTATTTTATCCAAATTAACAATGGAATCTGGTGCACACCTGGGCTGTCCTGGTCTCATCCAGATTGAGGCACCCAAGCACCTTGACACCATGTGCACTTGGTTGATAAACTTCTCCTTGAGGTCTAACCAAGTTTTGTCCTTTTCTTGTTGTTTATTTATATATTTTTTGTGGTATACCCTTTCTTTGGGACCCTTCTACTCCTGAACCTTCTGCAGTACTCTTTCCCCAGTTATACTAGCAACTAGTTCTCTTGTGGTGTGATGGTGCATTCCACAACGCCTTGCTGGGAAAAAGAGAGTAACAGACACTCTCTTGACAAAGATGTAACACTGAGCCAGAGCTCCCCATATAAATGTCAATGGATTGACTTGGCTGCCTGTCATTCACTTGGATAATAGTGAAGCTGTGAGATTACATGACCTTCTAATGACTCCAAATGCATAGGAGTAATGAGGGTAAACCTGTAAAGAAAATGCTAATGTGACACTCCTGCAACACTAAAGTAGTGAGTGGGAAGTTATACAAATAGTTGGAGGTCAATTGGTTGCCCCATCTTTGACCTTTTGAATGAGTATCTGCAATCATGAGCCCACTATACCCTGGGTCATAGTGGAGTTCAGAAAACCTATGAGTGGAAGAGAGATTATACTATTGGGAGGAGTTATGGAATACATTATCAAAGTCCTGGATTCCTGCCTAACTTGCAAAAAGCAATACAGTATTAAGACCACATAATAATATCAACCTACTACCCCTCAGCAAAAATCCACACAATAAGCCTAAATGTGATAGGTCCCCTACCCCAGACTGCCAGTGTGAATCAATATATACTACTAGGAATGATTACTTTTAAAAATGGATTGAAGCTGTGGCTCTCCCAACCTAAACTTCCAAAGCTACCGCAACTTTTCTGAATCAGTATACTTTCACTTGTTATGGTTGCCCCCAGGTGCTACTCTGTGACAACGGAAATTATTTTACCTCCAGAGTGGTTAATATCCTGACTACCTCCATGGGAGCACAACTCTTCTCATCCCCCCTATAATCCTTCCATAATGGTACCATAAAAAGAGCTAATTGAACCTTGGTTTTTACTTTACAAAAAATGGCCACTTTAGACCCTCTACAATGGGATCAGTTATTGCCTAGCACCCTTATGACTTATATAAATTAGTTATCACAAAACACTTAAGATGTCCCCTTTCCACATTTTATATGGTTGAGAACCAGGGTACCCACCCTCTTAGCAAAATATGCTTTTTTCTGCTAGGACTGACGATCCTGAAAAAGCCATTAGGTGGTTAGCCCAACACATCATCCAGCTACAATCTGATGCTATGACTAACTTAACTAAAATTGTTACAAAAGAGGGCTGAGCATCCAATGAGCTCAGCCCTCTTTCCAAATATCATATTTAGTTTTACTATCACAACTGCATCACCCCAGAAGTGGCAAACTTGGGTCTATCTGAGAAGGACCATTTGTCACCACTTATAAGAGGGGCAATGTATATTCTTAAGTCTATTGCCACTAGAATAACTATAAACTGAGTTCATGGACGATTTTGCGCCCCTATCCTCCCCCAATAATTCTTGAATGGGGTGATGTCAAATATTTGGATACATGGCTAGTTGAGAAGAATGCTCTGGTGGCAGATAGTATAGTTATTACTAATAAATCCCTGCCTAAATCTTAGCATAATAGCCTAACTTTGAGTAATAATTTTACTCCTTCCCCTTGGCTAAATAGCATAAATTGAATTAACATAATCACTTCAAACCCCCAGTGGACTAGGCAAACTGACTTGGAAGTCCATCCAGGAACTAACTTAAATTTTGTGCTACTGCCTAACAGAAAAACACTCCCCTTTATAGACCTGAAGGGGGTTCTGAAGGGTGAAGAAATTTAGCTAACAAACTAAAATTGTGACATCCTGTTGCCTAGGGTAAAATTTTTTAAATGTCTGATTGGATAAATTATATTAAAACATTATTATATGGATTTGCATACCTGCCACTGACCAATCACCTAGAATTAACCACAATAAGGTGAAAAGATTTTGCAAGCTTCAATAGGATGGTTTATCCTTTTGCTGAAACTTAAATACTCTCTGCCTATAATGAATCTATTCTTGCATCCCACTACTATTCTCTGAGTACCACAAGTACTAGGAGCAATTAATCCAAGTACCATTTTATATACCCATCAAAATTATTTGGAATAAAATATTTATGGTTTATTTTATAGTCTTAAATCTATAACAGCTGCTGAGTATTTTGGCATTCCTGCATCTGTAACGTTGTCAAAAACCTTCAGATAAGCACCTGCAAGAAACTCCTTACCAGGATTTCAACAGTGCTTGCCCCTCTTGGAATAAGCATTTTCCAAGGTACATGCCTGCATAATCAATGGTGCAGCCTTGCGTCTTATGAACTGTGCAAGCCCAACCTAATACAATGGTTAGTATTCATCTCTTAATCATTCCATAGCTGAATTTAAAAGGAAGCTGAATAGATTGAGGTTCAATCAGATGATACCATCCCTACTGAAGTCTATGTAAATTAGGGAACATCTGTGTTTTATATCTAGTTGTGATAGAAATATGGACAAATTATCTTGGTGATATTGCTAATTGCTCCATTCACAAGATCCTTCTCAACATTGAAGTTGGATTGTAACATTACTTTTGCACCTCTAAGTATCTTAATTCTTGGGTAAGCCCCCAAATCTTGTTGATGTCAGCTTGGATGGTATATTGCCCTAGTTGACATTTATGACGTTGCGCATAGCATAGGCTACATTTTCTTGTGCCTTTTTTGTATATTCTCTCTTTGTTATTAATAGTACTCAAGAACAACATTATTGTGGGCATCTACTTGAACTCTCAATGGATAGATACAAATTCCTTTGTTTATGGAAAATTTTCCTGTTGCATCCATTAGCATCTTTGACAGCAGCAAGTCAAAGTGGGGACCTTTGAGCTCATCAAAGTGAAGAGTATGGAGAAGGTCAGAAAGTACTATCACCCTGCTGGTGCGTATTATCTGGTAAGCTTTAAAATATGAAGTAGTGCCAGAGTTGTGGTGCTGGCGAGAATCATACTAGTTGTTCAAAAACCTAAGCTCCTTAATGGGTGAAAGCTGCATCAACTTACCAAACAGCTTGATATTGAGATCTCCAAATGCTTCATCATCCTTATTGTTGAGATGTCTTAACCGCAAGTCAATCTTGCAAAGCATCTTATAAGGGACCATTAAAATTTCATCAATGAAGATGTATTCTTTATCCTTCTACTGCTTTAGCATAATATTTAAATAATTATATGTATGTATCAGAATGTTGGAGACAATGAAGTCATCCTTTTGAACTGGTAACTTGAGCATAGTATGTAGAGTTGATCTACAAACTAGTTTCGCAACTACACCATTAAAGCTGCAACCCTTACTGCATTTTTAAAAAAGCAGCAAATGACCTATTTTTTCAGTGCATTAAAAGTGAAGATCTTGATGACTCCAGCACCACCAGTCACAAACAGCCTGTGGCATTGTTTGCTTCCGCTCAGCTGCTCCTGAATGCTGTGAGTGACTGCAGAGAAGAGCTCTCATTGTTTGATGTTCATCACAGCAAAAGCTAATTAGAATTGTTCATCAGTCATACTTTGATCAGTAATTTCTTTCTCAAGCTCTTCTTCAACAAACCCTTGGGATTGCTGCAGAATATTAAGTGCATGAGACTGGTTGAAAGTGATCTCGCGTTGGCAATCTATTTTTGTATAACCTCCATATGTTTGCTCTTCTCCAATTCTTGTTCACAAGAAAGGAATGCATCTCGTGCATTATCAAACTCTCTGAGCAGAGCGCTATCAGATTTGTAAGTCTGATACTGAAGAAAAAGGCTATAGAAGTAGTTCATAGGATCTGTGTGCATCATGAAGAATGGCACTTATAAAACTTCTGGGAAATTTTGTACAAATATTTTTTATTTGTCAGTGAGAGTAATAAGCTTTCACCTTTGTTGTGACTGTTCTGCATCATCTTCATCATGGATTTCTTCAGTGTCACCTTTGTTGGTGTAGTATGGTCCAAATTGCATTGCAGACTCAACAAAACTCAGATTTTGAAAATGTACTCTAAAAACATGTAGGGCGCTTTTCAAATCGCTCAAAGATGTTGGAGCACACTTCCAGTGCCTGATTGCTGTCAAACTTCAGGACCTGATACTGTTGTTCATGCTTATACATGTTCAAGAAACACACTATCTTAACTTTTAAAGAAATGGATGGTGACACAATCAGAATACACATTTGCATGTAGAAATTTGACGCTCCTTCATAATTCTCATGCAAATTTTATACAAGTTGCAAGCAACATTTAAAATTTTCATATTGAATTCATCTGATAACCTCTGCAATACCCTGATATAAGTTTATGGTCTCAGACTTTGTGATATATTTGCAATATAATGGGCGATTGCTTCATTCATTTCACATGGCTGAATGTCAATGTTGCCATCCTACAGATTGAAAAATAAAGGATCAGTAGTTATTCTATCTATTTTTCCTCAGTTCATTGCTTCATAATGCAGAACTGTCCTCCATTTTTTATGAACTCTTTTGAAGTTTGAGAAACAATGCAAGTGTGTTGACACAGCTATGAAGAAAGGCAAAGCAACATGTTTGAGAATTTTTTGTGAAATGTATGGGTGTGGTAATGTGTTTGATTGCGCTTTAAATTGTGCATATCAGGATCTTTAGATTCATATGGAAGTCAGCATGATATTACTGCACTAATAAGTTTAATTCCTTCTTTGGTCTTGAATGAAGGTGCATTCTCATTCAAAACAACCATGTAAAAGTGTGGACTGTTTCAGTTTTGAAATTCCACATTCCACCATTAACCTCTAACTTTGACACCTAAAATCTTTGCGTTCTTATTAGCATATTTTATGAAGACATAAAATCTCCTCATGAAATTATGGCTGACTACAACTAGGTATTGTTTAATAAGATGCTGCAATTGATCAACAAAGATATTTGTTGAGTCCTTATTTGATCGTTTTTCATCAATCAAGAGAGCTATTTGCATGTATTGCCTGTATATGTAATTGCAGATCAATGTTAAGAACCAAGATGGTGGTCTAAGAAAACAAATTTGTGCTATCAATTCAATATGCGCCATTGAACAGTATGCTGCAGGACCATGTAAGTTTTGCATGTAGAGGTGAAGATCTTCAACAGCTCTCTTGTCCTCTTATCTTTTTGCAGCAAGCAGAAATAGTGGACTTAATTTTGAGATATTTTTCATCAAAAGCACATAGAAGAGACCTTTCTTAAACCGCTAAATTTTACTTTTTAAAAACTACAATTACCTAAAAATTTAGCCTTATCAAATGAAAATGTATAATGGTGGTAAAGTCCACTGAGAGCTGTTCTGATACGTCAGAATTCGCCAAAACAAACCTCAAACTCGCAGAACATTTGTTTGCCAACTTGTGTGTCAACCCAAACTACCCTCTCCCAAACTGCAGCTGCAAAAACATATGCAAACCCAGATTTATCTACAGATGGTGGAGTATCAAATGATCCTGCAATTGTACTGCCTACCTCAGTCAACTCTGTGTTGATTGAGGGTAAAAATCGGTGCGCTCCACCCTGGAGGTGCATTCAACGATGTAACTAAGGTAGTAGGAAGTATTACCACTTCCAATACCGCGCAGGGGTTCAGGCGGCATTACCAACCACCATCCCTTTGAAAATCAACCAAGGCGACCAAAATGAACTGATAGTAATTGTTGGATCAGTTAGCCATCATTTACACAATTTGGAAGGCAACCAACACGCCCAAACTGAATAAGCATTAAATGTTGGATCAGTTCTTTGTAAATTTCTTAAAAATATAAATAGAAATCAAGTTCAGTTGGAACTAGCCTAATAGCAACTAGACTGCAGAAAAATTTCAGACACATATGCTGATGGTTGGATGAAGGCTGGAGGAGTAGATTGGTGTGAAGATGAACATAAATCCGCCAATTAATTGGCAGGAAGTAATTCCAAACGGCAATCCCAACCAACCTGGAAAAAGTTGAGTACCAACTGAGAAGGCCCAGCAGGTGCCAGCACATAAACCTAAA
>JAKSZP010003280.1:0-46458 GCA_022478985.1 Massospora cicadina
CTAGATGGTATAGTTATGGTCTGATTGGATCAAAGTGGAATGCCATTTGACTCATCAATCCGGATGTTATTATTTTTATCTTTGATTACGCTTTGACATACTCAATTGGGACTACTCCATCTTTATAGGCCAGATTTATGAATAGTCTGGGTTTCTTTTTCTCAACTGCTCTATCCCAGTTATAGTAAAGTGGAATAGCCTGGCCAAGAATGGTGAAAGTATCATCCTTGTGATTGTTAACAATTCCATATCTTCTTAGGAAGTCAGTCCCAATTAGGATATCATAGTTCATAATTGGCAATACTATAGCAGGTGCTGTTACTATAATAGATCCAAATCTGAGAGGTAGGGTACTGTAGGCGCCCAGCAATTTAGTTGTATGTGCTCCGGCGGTTCCATATTCCTGACAGTGGTCAACATCAGGTGCAATTTTCAGTTTTTTAACCAACTTTGTACTGACTATATTGATAGGAGCGCCACTATCAACAATGGCCCAAACTTGCACCTTGTTCACTGCTATGTCCAAATAAGTACATTCAGAGTAGTTTTCAGAGGTATTTATTGTATGAATGCTGTGACTGTTGTCCAGTTCCAGGTGTGATTTCAGGTTTGAGCAAATATCTGGGAAGTTATCTGCTAATGTCTTCTTGGGAATTGCTACTTGAATGTTGTTAAGCTTAGGTAGGTTGGTTGAACATCTGGGTTGTAGGTCCAAACCCTAATCATTAATTTGCTTTGCATAAGGTTTTAATACCTCTGCTCAGGCTTCTTTGTTTATTTTCAAAGGTTTAATTGCCTTTGCTGTGGCCCAAGTAGTGACCATCATGAC
Source organism: Massospora cicadina (assembly GCA_022478985.1). Lineage (NCBI taxonomy): Eukaryota > Fungi > Entomophthoromycota > Entomophthoromycetes > Entomophthorales > Entomophthoraceae > Massospora > Massospora cicadina. Next base: position 830 of record JAKSZP010003280.1, read on the forward strand.
ATTATTAGCCACAATATGGTTTTGGTTATTTTCAGCAACATACAGCCCTAAAGAGCTCACCAGGTCAGGTGGAATGGTTTGAACATCAGTGGAGTTAGAGCATTTCGCCTCTACTCCACCTGCTCTTTTCCCGCCTCACTGTCATTGTTGATTTCTAGAGCAAAGTTGATCCCAGGCTTTTTGTAACGAGCGGGTTTGTGCCAATATGCAACTAATGAATTAGGCAGTAAAAGCCATGTTACTGACCATACTAGGTACAGGCTGGCAGAGGCCCATCCCCAAACCCAACCGCCATGTCTCATCATTACCACATATTCTCGTACCACTGTTTCCACAACACTGCACATCAACAGCAGGGTTTGGGACCAGGAAAGGGCTAAGAATGACGCCAACGCCACACTGAGCTCGTTGGTTGAGCTCATAGTTTTGATCTGATCCGCTTACATTCTTTAAATAAAATTAATATTTTTTGAGAGAGCAAATATCCTTTATTTGAATTCCATTTTTCCTCATAGAAGATGAAACTGCCCTTCAGGGTGCGACGTCCTTCTCTAAACATTGCACTGCTAAATATGAAATAAGCTTTTCTTTTTGGTTAAGCTCTTTTGAGCCCTGACTACCACACCATTAGTGAAGATTTCCCATCCCACTGGATCACCATCTACGCCTCACATAAGCCCATCATCATTCCGTGGATGTGATTCAGGTTCAGGATGGGAATTCACCCAGTTCTAAACTTACTGAGTTCAATGCCTGTTGAATCAGGGCATATTTGGATCGAACTCCACTCGATCCAAACCAATGTATGGATCAGAAGCCTCCTGATCCGTTACATCACCCCCCTGTGAAGACCAGAACTCCTGGACCTTCTCTGGGCATCGTGCACAGTCCTCCTTCGTTTGCCACATCGCCTCCTCCACCAGATAGCCCTTCCACTTCACCAGCAGTTGCTGCCAGCCTCACACCCACTTGACATCTAGTATCCGTTCCACCTCATATTCTGGAAACTCCCCCTCCCTGGGATTCAGCGGTCCTGGACGCTCTGGCCCCTCTCCCCTGAATGCCTGTAGCTGGGAAGCATGAATCACTGGATGGGCTCTGGAACCTACTGGCAAACTCAACTCAAAGGCGACCCAATGAATGGCTCAGATGATCTGGTATGGGCCCAAAAACTTTAATCCCAGCTTTCAACTCTTGACTGGGACAGCGTAGTTCTTGGCTGCCACCAATACCCAGTCCCAGGCTCAAACAATGGGTCCGGCGCCCTTTGACGATCTGCCTGTCACTTCTGCTGAGAAATAGCCTTCTCTAAGTTCCCTCATAGCTCCTTCCTGATATCCAACATGGTATGTAACATCTCATTAACCCCCTGACATACGCCGCCCACGGATCCCCCATTTGATCTAGAGTTGAGTCCATGATTTGCAAAAAATGGTGACATCCCTGTTGAGGATTGAGAGTGATTGTTGCAAGTGAACTGGGCCATCTGAACCCACAAAACCCAGTCATCCTGTTGATTGGACACATAACACCAAAGATACTGTTCGAGTATCTGATTCACCCTCTCCATTTGTCCATCAGATTGTGGATGGTATGCTGAGGACTGACCAGTCCTGATTTTTAACTTATCTAGTAGACTTGACCAGAATTTTGAAACAAATTGTGGGCCTCAGTCCGAAATGATCTCCTCAGGTAATCCATGTCAGGAGAACACCTCATTGATGAAAATCCTCACCACATCCTTCACTGAAAAACTCCCAGTACATGGGAATAAAACAGCATATTTAGTAAGGCTATCTACAACCACCATAACCGCGTCCTTCCCCTGCACCTTTGAGAGTCCCACTATGAAATTGACACTAACTGAACTCCAAGGGGCTTGTGGTATTGGCAGCGGATTCAACTTACCTGATGGTGTCTTTCTTGATAGCTTTGACTTCACACATACCAAACACTCCCGCATGTACTTCTGGACATCCTTACAGAGGCCTGGCCACAAATACTCTTGCTACACCTATTCCATTGTCTTTCCCACTCCCGGGTGACCCACCAGCGGATGATCATGAGAAGCCCAAATTACCTCCCATCGCAATGATGGGTTAGACACCCATACGCGCAACTTATGGTATAGCGCCCCAACCCTCTTCATGAAATCTGCATGGTACCGGTGTGGCCAACCCTCCATCATCTCAGCTTTCAGCCACTGGGCGAATTCTGCACTCCTCTGCTTCCAGCGAACTTCCTCCCCAACAAACTTCCCCTATCCTCAATCATCACGAATTGGTCTGGTTGGAACATCATAGCCATGTTGAACTCCTCCAATTCCTCCTTCTCATACACAAAATCCCCATCTCAACTCAAACAATCCATCAGGACATTCAAAGCCCCAGGCCTGTACTACACCTGGAATTCATAGTGGACCATCTCCACATGCCATCTAGCCTGCCACTGGTTCATCTTTCTGGGTTTGTGATGTAACTCCAAGGCTTTGTGATCCATCTGGATAACAAAAGGATGCCGGGCATAGAGCAGGTGATGTTGCCATTCATGAAAGGCCACCATCACTGCCAACAGTTCCTTATTATATATTGGATAGTTCATTTCCACAATGAGCAACTTATGGCTGAAGTAACATATGGGATGCTCCAGCCTGTCTTCCCCTTTATGAAGTAACACTGCTCCCACAGCATAATTTGAAGCGTCCATATCAACCACGAAGTGTTTCCCAGGGGTCCAGATGGGCCTGTACAGGTGCAGTAAGTAACTTACCCTTCAGTAATTTATATGCCTGTGCTTCTTCCTTCTCCCATAAGAACGTAACATCTTGAGTTAAGTGCATGAGCGGTAAGGCCGTCTGGGAAAGATTCTTCAAAAACTGACGAAGGAAGTTCAATGTTCTTAAAAGACTTTGCACCACCATCTGATCTGTGGGGGCTTTCCATGCTTGCAACACCCAAAGCTTATCCAGACATAATCCCAATACATTCCAGAATACCACGTTGCTGAGGAACGTCACCAAGCTTCAGTTGAACTCAAACTTAGAGGGCTTCAACATTAAACCCATATGGCCGATCGCCCCCAAAACTTCCCAAACATCTTGTACATGCTCCTCCTAGGACTGCAAGAATACCAGAATATCATCCATATAAGCAGCGCAGCATTGATCGATCATCCCTCCAAGGACATAGTCGATCATCCACTGAAACACTGCTGGGGCATTCCTCAACTTGAATGGCATCACTCGATATTGGTACACCTCTAGGTGGCACTTGAATGCTGTGTATTGCTGGTGCTCTTGTCTCACCAATATCTGATTAAATGCAACCACAAGGTCAAGCTTTGTAATCATGCATCCAGTAACCATCAGTAGAATGTCCCTAACAGGGACATTGGATATGGATCAGGCTCTGTGACCATGTTTAAGCGTCAGAAATCCACACATGGGCGTAAATCGCCACTCGCCTTTGGTACTAACAATACAGGAGACACCACAGGTGACATAGAAGGCTCAATTAAACTTTTGCTCAACATCGACTCCAAATGGCCCTCCAATGCCTCTCTGACCCGTTCATTAAGAGTATATACTGGACATCCCCTGGGAAGCTCTGAAACCCTCTTGAACCATAATGAAAACGCAAAAGAGACCATAGGGAAAAAGGCGATCTTCCAATGGGACCAGGTACATCAACGAAGTCAATATATTTGGGTGGTAGCTCTACCTCCTGCATCCCCCCTAAGCTCCTGCATCCACTCAGGACGTCGCCCCTGACCTCCATCTTCCACGTCATTTGAGGTCCAATCTTCAGTGACAAGGTAATTGTTTTATGCAAAAAATTAATCCGTGGCTGGAAACAATGCCACCATTGCATCCCCAGCACCATGGTATGGGCCAGATTCCATATTGCGCAGAAACCCTCCTTAGACTAAAATGGGTTCTGCCAAATGACAATCAGGGGCTCCAAAACCCACGATGGGGCTCTTCTTGATACATCGGTGAAAACTACCTCAGGACCCCTTCTCATCTCCAACTTCAAACGTTCCACTAAGGCAAACTCCACATAATTTTCCTCAGCCCCTGTATCCATCAGGGACAGCACCTTCTCTGTCTGACCATGCGAGTATAACTTCACCAGAATAAATAAACTAGGATAAAGTGAAAAAGATGGTTTGATGTTAGAAGCATTCTCATATTGCAAATTTGCAGGTAAGGTAGGTTGGGGACTATAGCTCTTCCTGGGTTCCTGGCCTGTTCTCCCCAACTCCTCACCACTTTTATGGAGGGATCCTCCATAGATATTCCTGAAGTTCTGGGGAGAGCCCCGCCAACCTCCTCGTCCTCTTCTGGCCACAATGGGCAACTGGACCCTTCCCAGGGACATCAAATCCTCTCGCCAGTTATGCACCAGAGCCCATTGTTTCTCCACCTGCACCGCCAATGAAATTTCCTCTGCCAATGAACCCTGAACTTTAGAAGCTGCCATGGCGACCAACATGTTCACTTGCAGCCCTTGTCTGAACATTCACAATGATTGCAAATCTGAGACTCTCACTGCTTTTGTGTAAGTCCAAGGGAACGTCCTCTGGGCGTTGATTGGGTCATAATTCTGTTCCCAAGCAAGAAGGCACCAAAGAGGATGGCTGTACCTCTCATTACACAGGGCGATCTTGCTCACATGATAAACAAGCGCAGGGTAACAGCTCTTCCACTTCAGATCCCGCCCCCAGTACCCACACACACTCACCTTGCCAGAACTGTTATGGGGAATTAGTGAAATCTGCACTGAAATTGCCAAAATGAAGTTGTTTGGAACTAATTCAAGTGGCAATCAGCCTGATGTTCAGATTTCAAATGGTCAAAAAGGTATGAAGGCCAATTTATCAGCTGGAATGCCTGACAGTTTTGATTCAGTTAACATGGCGATCAAAAAAATTAAGCCCCTCCCAAAATTGTTGGGGATGATCCCTGATGGGCAGGTAACAGCATCGGACACCATTGATGAGGGTTCAAAGCTCCCCACCAGCAAATCGGGCGTTGTGCCCAATGCAACGCCACTGACCAAATGAATGGCCTAGTGACTGAGCATGGGTGGGTTGGGCGTCCCAAACCCATTCCCAACCAAATGGGTCCGCCCCTATGTGGGGTGGCCTTGGGGGATTCCTGCTGCTCATCAGGCTGAACGCCATCACGCCAACTGTTGGAAATGCAGTTGAGCTTCAGTTTGGATGTTTGAGGTCGAACCAACAGTGACTTGGCCTACCGCCAAATTCTTTAATCTCAGTTCCCAGTCAAATTATCAGACTCCATTCCTGAACAATTCGCCGGTTAGTTCAAACTTGCAGGACCTGATCCTGGCTTGTTTCCCCTCTAAATCGACTACTATTTAATCAGTTGCATTGCACTGAGAAAATTGTTGGTCAATTTTTTTTCCTAAATTTTTCCATTAAAGTCCTTTCCTAAAAATCCAGTTTTTATGTTGAAACATAAACCACTTTTTCCACCAATCCTCACACTCCTCACGGGTTAATGGCCATACTTGCTGGTATTTCTTGATGTGCCTGTATGAGATTCTCGCTCACCAGAAGTTATTATGAAATTTCTTCCCAGTTCCATATCCGTCATACCAGCAGTAGTGCCTTTGGCATTCTGGTCTGCCATCCGGGCACTTTGGCACCTAGGCTGGCAGGCTGGCCTAATTCTTACTTGCTGTTCGCCTGACATTTTGCCAATGGGTGGAAAATACACATATATTCTTCCACCAATCCTCAGCCCTGACATACTGTCAACAAAGCTGACCACGCCTCATCCTGAACCTCATCTGGACAGGCCGCCCAGTCAATTAGTCCACACACTCATCCATAGATCCAGGAAGGCGTCCTTGCTCCTTAACCAACTCTTGCACCCATCTGGGAAAGTTCTGAGGGTAGTGCCTCCATGATTTGCGCGATCTGTAACAAGAAAGGGGTCTTCCCACCCGTTGCTTGAGCCAACCACACCTGAAAATGAATCCGCGACACCACTTGGTGGATCTTCTCTAAAGCTTCCATGGGCAAAGCAGCCCGACCTTTTGGGGATGTAGGTCCCCCCTGGCATTCCTCCATCTTAACGGGTCTTGAACCACACACTTGAATCACCTCTCTTATTACAAACATAAGCGAGAAGCTCACCATCACCACTGTCAACGCATGGCGGTACCATTCCTCCCCTCCTGGAACCAAAACCTCTTTTTGGGGCCCCATAAGACTGACAGAAAGGTATTTAAGTTGCATCTAATGTAACGGGCTGGTTTGCGCCAATATGCAATGAATGCATTGGGCAGTAAAAGCCAAGTTACTGACCATACTAGGTACAGGCTAGAAGAGGCCCATCCCTGAGCCTGACTGCCTTGTCTCATCGTTGCCACATATTCTCATACCACCGTTCCCACAATGCTGCACATCAACAGCAGGGTCTGGGACCAGGAAAGGGCCAAGAATGATGCCAACGCCACACTGAGCTCACTGGTTGAGCTCATAGTTTTGATCCAATCTGCTTATAATTCTTAAATAAATTAATATTTTTTGAAAAAAATATCCTTTATTTTAATTCCATTTTTTCTCATAGAAGATGCAACTGCCCTTTAGGGCTGCAACGTCCTCCTCTAAATAGTGCACTGCTAAATATGAAATAAGCTTTTCTTTTTGGTTAAGCTCTTCTGAGCCCTGACTACCACATCATTAGCAAAAATTTCCCATCCTAGCGGATCACCATCTATGCCTCATGTAAGCCCATCAGCATTCCACAGATGTGATTCAGGTTCAGGATGGTGAATTCACCCAGGTCTGAACTTACCGAGTTCAATGCCTGTTGAATCAGGGCCATATTTGGATTGAACTCCACTCAATATAAACCAATGTATGGATCAGGTGCCTCCTGACCCGTTACATTTTTTGTTGGACTGTATGTAGCGTTTGCTAGCAAAGTGCCCCTTTTGACCACAGTAGTGACATTAATCAGCCCTTTTGCTGCTTTTGCTCGAATTTTTGGTTCATAGTTTGGAATATTTATCCTGATCAGACATAGTGTTGCTTTTTGGGCCTTAAATTCGGGATATTTCCGGATCTTTGACCCAATTAGGGGTAGTGAATCTATGGGAACAGCTTCTCAAGTAATTGGTAAGCTCTTGAATTTCCAAGCTTATATTAAATGCAGGTAATATGACATTGTGCAGCTCACAGAAGGGCATAATTGCGTTCTCCAATGCAATAATGGCGTCAAACTTATCTATGGCATTGCACCCATGCAGAACTTGTGCCTTATGGAAGAATCTATTACAAAGTCCTTAATAGTCTCATTCTGCTTGAATTCAATATTAAGGAGCTCTCTTTTTGGGTTTCTAATTTCTTAGGCCCTCCAAACTGTTTTGTCATTGCAATTTTGGCATCCATATAGGACCAATCGTCACCCAAATAGGGCATAATGAGGTCACATCTATGGGCATCGAGTGAGTTTTTGTGCTGTTCCTTTTTCAGGGTCTGATGCTCCCCTCATTGCTTTTACAAATATCTTGAGGAAATAATGAACGTTCCCATCCTTATCAAATTTTGATTATTTAGTGGCTTGAAATCATCTCACCAAGTTTCAGGCATAGGGGTTGTACTTCTTCTTGAACGTCTTGGAGTATCATTGCTCATAATCAGCCCTCTTTCCCATCGGGGAGTATCTGGAGTCAGGATTTCTGCTAGTACTCTAGGCATAGAACAGATGTTCAAAATATCAGTTTCTGCATCGGTGTCAATCTCTTATAATTTGGTTTCATGATATTTCTCTGAACTACTGGGTTCTAATGCTTGAAGATGGCCCTTAGTTTTTCTAAACTGTTTTTTGGATGAATGGACAGAGCTTTTTACTATTTTGTTTTTGTCAAAGCTGGGTGAGCATTGGCCACTTTGTTTTTTGAGGTTGTCATTCTTTCCTTCAAATAAAGCTTAATTGGACATTATGCTTTTAATGTCTTTGCCCATACTATCTACTCAGGAATTTGCAGTTGATAATTGCATTCTGAGTTCCCAAATTTCCTGAGTAATTTTAGTGTTTCTGGCCTGTAATCTTAACACAACTGTCCAAATTTTTGAAAATTGCTTGTTGTTCAAGGCATCATCCTCATCCTTATTCAGAACAACTTGTTTTACTGCATGAGCTCCCCCAACTTTGACAAGATTATGGGTGTAGGAGGTACTAGCTTCAGAGTCTTGGTGACTGGGAAAATAATCTGAGATGCCTATATCGCTAGTTTCTATCTCCACGTCATTTTTTCATCTGGCCAAATCTGCCAGGACTTGGTTTTTGGAATCCATTTTAGAGAGTGTCACCGGTTTTTTTGAGCACCAGTTGTCAAAATCCAAGGATAGCTCGCTTACAAATTGGTATCCTGCACACTTGATTGGGACAAAGTTCCGTAGATTAATCCTCAATATTGCCAGTGGCTTACGGTATTCAAATTGTTTGGAAACTCACTAGGCAGATTAAGATAGCCTTGACCCTTCTGGTCAAATTTGGGCTTTATTTTCCCAACATAACTGGGAACTTCTTCCAAGGCAGGTTTAATACAATCGGTGGAATTGGCATTTCCAGCTTGTTGACACTTCTCCAGGGTTAGGATTCAGATAAAGACCAGGAAAAGGATAAAATAAATATAACTTTTATTATAAGCTATTTATTTGATAATCAGTCATTAGGCCAGGCGCCAGTATTTATTCCTTTAGGGAATCTCCTGGACACATTTAAGCACAAAATTTCAACAGATATTTTACCACCTCAGTACAGACCTTGAACTGATACAACTGATACCTTTTCTTAGGTTTATTGGTGGCAAAATGCTCTCAAAATTGGGAGGATTTCAGGGACAAAAAATGCAATAAACTCATGCAAAATTTTCTAAGTTCTTCTTGATTTGAGTTTCATCATACTGCTGACAAAATACACCTTCTGTGAAATTCTTGCATCAATTAAAGTAGATGATGTACACCTAATCAGAACATCAGCAGGCCTATCTCTTGATAGCACTAGGTATTCCCTTTTGGGTGGTCCATGTGCAAGTGCTATTGTGCAATTACACAGATTGACATAAAATTTTGCCCTAGGGTGGAAAATCGATTACGTTTTTCATTTGTCTGATGGTTCATGGGACTTTTAGACGTTAACTTCAGGTCAGTCCCAAACAATTTTATATACTAGTTAGTTGATTGTTTTCCAATAATCGTTACCAGTTGCAGAGATTTGATGCATAGATAATCGTCCATAATGTATAAGCGTATTTGGCCCAATCTTATTGATAAATTGCTTGATTAAGTTTAAGTTGAGTTATTCAGCCCAAATTGTGTAATTGCAATAGGCTTTGAGGTGAGAGTTAAGGTATTAGCTCGAGCATTGAAAGGATGATTGTCCCAATATAATGGTTGTTGAAGGTTTATTTTTGAGTCAACCACCAGAATCTGACAGATATCCTTGCAAAAATTTAAAACCATTTGCACATTGTTCTGCATTTTTGGGACCAAGCCAAGTTAACAGTGCTGATTCAGGCCCTGACCATCCGAGTCAGCCTGTTTGCATGATTCAGATTTCTCAGATTTGTCCTGGGGGCTGTGGCAGCTGGGCTGAGTTGTTTAGACCTGGTCTTAACTCTTGATTGGGCTGTTCACATGATTCAAACTTCCCAGATCTGTCCCATAGAGTTGGTGCAACTGATCTGAGTTAATTGATACCTGGTTCAAGATCCAAATTGTGCCCCAATTTGATTTTTGGCACCAGCTTATCTGGACCAGCTCCCCCAGGCTGGAATTTGTAGACTGGGCCCTGAGGTTGGTGCAGGCAGTTTAATTCAAATTTTTTCATAATTTGCCTGGGGAGTTGGAGGTCCCAGGGGCCGCTCATGGCCCCTGGCTTGCATGAGCTCTCTGCAGACCCCCTCTATCAAACTTACCAGAGTTGAGGATGGGGGAAGGGGAGGGAATGAATTATCCTTGGGGGATAGTCACCCCGCGCTCATCTACCATGTGCGCCAAGTTGCTCAACTGTGACAGGGGGTCCACTTGGGCCTTCAGGCCCCCTTTTGTCCAGAAGAGGTATCGCTCCCTATCTAGGTGTAGGGCTGGTCTCCAGGAGTTACACTACCATTTCCTTTTAACTGGGAGGATTCCCTCATCTGGGCATGGACTAAAGCATAATTTTTGTGCCTCTCTGGGAGCTTTATGGCCAGGATGGCCGCAATCTTATGGGTGTCTGGGAGCCACAGGTTTGAAGCGGAATTCCTCTACCAGGTCCTTGCAGTTTGCACAATCAAGTGCACTCACTCAACTGTTCTCATATGAGGGGTAGCCTTTCCAGGCGACCAGATATTAGACAGATCAGTGGGACCTCTGGGAAGCCAGGATAGCCTTCACCTCCACTTCCTGGGAGTCCTTAATGACAATTGGCTCAGGAGAGGTTAGCCTTTCTCCTTTGAAGGGGGTTAGGAGGGAGGTATGGAAGACATTAAACTGCTTCCAATGCGCATGCAGTTTCAAATGGTAGGCACCATTGCCTAAATCTTTCTTAACCTCAAAGGTCCTGAGAGTTTGGCTTCTAGCTTTTTGGTTGGGAGCTTTCAGGGAGGTTACGGATGTCCAACATGATGAGGGAGCCATCTTCAATCTCATGTCTGGGGCAGCACTTCCAATAAGCAAATTTCTTGTAGTCCTTGATGGACTTCTTCAAATGTTCACAGACCAGGTTTTGTGTCTTGCAGAGTGAGCTTATGTGGTTCTCGGCTGAGGGAACTGCTGAGGAGAGCTGGGGACCAAATTGGAAGGAGGGATTGTACCCCAGGGTGGCCTCAAAGGGGAGTGATTGGTCAAGGAATGGAGGGAATTATTATACACAAGCTGTGCAAGGGGCAGATCCTTGGCCCAGATGTCTTGTGAGGCCGTCGCATAAAAGCGCAGGTACTTCTCCAGTACCTGGTTCACCCGCTCAGTCTGCCCATCGGACTGGGGGTGGTAGGTGGTGGATCTGAAGAGCTTGATGCTGAGGAGGGTTAACAACTATTCCCAGAATAGGGTATGAACTGGGGCCCCCTATCACTCACTATCTTTTTGAGGAGACTAAACATGGTGAAGACATGGTTGACAAACAAATTTGTGGTATCCACTTAAATAATATATGAGAGACAGGGGATAAAGAGTACAAACTTGGTAAAATTGGTCTACAACTACCATGATAGCATCTGAGCCACAGGAGGATGGGAGCTCCATGATGAAGTCCACTGAGACTGATATCCATGGGCCCTCAGCCTGATGCAGAGGGTGTAATAACCCCTTCTTCCTGGAACACTCAGATTTCACTCATGCGCGGGTGACACAATGGGATTCAGGTGGGAATGTCCTTTGAGGAATCAGGCCTGTTGTAGGTTCTCTTGATGAGATCAACACGCTTCTTGATGCTGGGGTGCTCAACTGTCTGGGGAACATGATTTTTTAAATAACACGCTACTATAAGGGTGGTGGGTCCCAAACTTGATCACGAAACCAGATTGTTCCCTCTCACAAAGTATACGGAGCTCTCTTCTGACTTATAGGCCCTAAGTCAGCATAAAGCTATATTCCTTCTGGACAATAGGTTTTGGAGGCAAGGATGCAGAGTAGGAGTGGGACATCTGGGGCCAGGTCAGCAAAAGCTACTGTATGGGGGCCAAGGAGAGGATTTGGGAGGAAGGCAATACAGTATTGAGATCCAACAAGTCCTTTATACCATCTGGTGACATGGGAGGATTTTGACTGAGCATGTCTGGCAAAACATTCAGGAGGCCTTTTATGAATTCATACTTGAAGTTGAACCCACATAGATCCTGGTAGTTGCAAGTTTGCCAGGCCCCAGCTTCTGGGGTTTTCAGTAGTAGAGCAAGGCCTTATGATCTGTCTAAATGGTGATCTCATGCGGGCACCCTGTAGGAGTTATCGTCAGTTGGTGAGTGACCACTCCACTGCCACTAACTCCTTAACATATATTTGCTACGCTTGCTCAGTTGAAGTGAACTTTCAGTAGAAATAAAGCTACCATATGTTCAACTCTTTCGTGCTCCTGTAGCAGCATGGCGCCCACTGCCACTGACGATACATTGCAAGATACTATAAAGGGGCAAGAGGTGTTGGAATGACGCAGAACTGGGGCTGTGAGAAAAACCTACTTGATAGACTTGAAGGCCTGATGACATTTAGGGGACTACTCAAATGGAACATTCTTCCCTGTGATGTGGTGGAAGGGTGACGCTATTTTGGCAAGGGCTGAGGATAATTTTTTCAAGAAGGTTACAGTGCTAAGGAAGCTGCGAAGTTGCTTTTGCGTAGTTGGGGTAGGCCATGACTGGATAGCTTTAATCTTTCAGGGGGACAGCATAGCCATCCTTCAAGACAAGATTGCCAAGAAGGTAACTTGTCTCTCTGAAGAAGTTACACCTTGAAGGTTTCACAAAGAGTACCGCTTTGTGGAGGGCTGCCACCACTGCTTCTAGGTCCTTTGTATGTTGTTCCATATTGGGGGAATGGATCAGAATATTTTAATGTAGGCAATAGCACATGAGAAGTGCAAAATCCCCCAGCACATCATTGATGAGGTGCTGGAAAGTGGCCAGGGCATTCTTTAGTCCAAAGGGCATCAACCTGAACTGGAAGAGGCCTCAGTGGATGCGGATAGCTGTAAGCCACTCCTGCTCCCTTGCCACCCTCACCTGATTGAAGGCATTCACCAGGAACAACTTTTGGAAGTTGCAGGACTTATCAATACCTGGACAATGATTTGCTCCAAGGGCAGGGGGTATGGATCAGGGATGTTAATGTTGTTGAGGTGGCTATAGTTAACACAAGGACGCAGGGAGACATCTGATTTCCTAGCGAAAACTATGGGTGAGGCAACGGGGAAAATTTCTTAATGAGCCACCCCTTCTCTAACATCTCGTCTAGCCAAATCCCCAAATCCTTGTCCTCTTCCTAAGTGTAGTTGTACAGAGGGAAGTTGATTTTGACTAGGTTGACCATCAGCTGGAATGAGAGATCATACCAGAGTGTAGGGGAAGCTTAGATGCCGGCGACATAGCAAAGATAGCCTTGTAAGGGGCTAGGAAGGAAGGGAAGTCTGAATGGAGGACTATTGGAGTGGGGTCGGGGAGGGGAGATTGAGCCAAGAGAGGAGCCCAGAGGAAGAGTCTCTAGCAGGGGAAACTCTCCACTCAGCTTAAGGTTCATGAATAACAAGGATTTATTCATAAGGATGATACGGACCTGTTGGCGGCGCCACCAGCCACCCCCAGAATTACAGGATAGTCAATTTCTGTACTGCCAAGAAGTGATCACAAAACCCAAAAGTCATGAACGGAAAAGTGTAAAGGGCATCATATGCAGTAGAACTTCATGGGCTCTGATGAGGCGCCCAGGATAGATGAAGCTTCCTCCATCGCCAGGTCCAAGGAGCGTGCCACACTGAGATCAATAAAGTTACAAGCCTCTCCCATGTCAAGGAGGGCTTGTACAGTGATCTCACCCATCTCTGAGTGAAAGGAAACAAGAAACAGTAAGTAGGTTTTATCCTATTTATTGGTTAGAGCAAGAGAGAGGGCGCAGAGGAGGGGTCATGATCCGTCATCAAAAGAGATTGCTTAGGAGGTTCTGGGCTGGTTTGTTTCTGAGATAAGAGTGTCGCTTCACCCTTGTCCCAAATGGGGAGGTGGGGCTTGATGCGTAAACCCGCTCCACCCACTTTAGGGGGAGTTGGGGTCAACCAGGGGGACAATAGCACTGGGCAGAACAGATTTTGAGCTCTGGGAGCCTAACAGGCCACCCTCCTGATCAGGGGTGGGGACAGGGGATGCTGCAGGCAGGGCTTCCCCCAGAGGGGAAACACCCAAGGTGGACACAGAGGAGGGGCAAAGGGATGCAAGCCTGGGGGATGCTTTCCTTGACCACAACCGCTGGCAGAGGGGGAGGGATGGTATGTGGTACCTCAAGAGCTGCAACAGCATGTGCGAGGATGTGGAAAGGTCTGTCCCCAGTTGAGCAAGCCACTGAGAATGCAATTTCTAAAGACCCTGGGAGAGGTTCAAGGATATATGAGTGGCTGCAGTGGACTCCAAGGCAGCATAGAAGGCAGAGATGGCAATTTTGGAGGGGATAGGCAAAGTGGGAGCCAGGACCACAAAGGCTTTGATCAGGGAGGGTAGGTCTATGGCTGACTGCCCCAATGTAAAAAAACGGAGAAGGCATGTCATTTTTGACTCAGGGGCCTGGACTACTGAAGTGACCAGCACAAGCAGAGGGGTAGGGTTGCCAGACTTGGATGCAGAGCGGAGCGCTCCCTGACCCAATGGTGGGCATCCCCATCCAGGGAGTTGAGAAGAGCCACACTCTTCTGGGCATCAAGGGGGTTGGGTTTTCTCACCATCAGAAGTAAAGCGCACCTGGAGCACCGCCAGGACACCCAGGATTTGGTCAGCCACTTCATCAGAAGGGATAGGGTGACCCCCATCCCTATCGTGTTAACTGAGGGGTGACACTCGTCGCAGGGGCTCAGCGGGGTGAGGACCAGCTTAACAAAGCCTGTCAGAAAGCTCAGATAAATGAGGCAGTGACCAGCAGGAGAAGACCAGGTTGCAGAGGGAATTCACATTCAAAGTAAGTGTGTAGGCCAACGCTTTGCTAGTACCAGCAAGGAGGGTGAAGAAGGCTGAGATTACAGGCCAGTTAATTATTTTATGGAGTTGTCAGATAAGAATTATACTGGGCTCCCAATCAGGTGTGTGTGAGCACCCAGGGGAGAGCCCAGAATGCCATAGGCACAGTGGTCCAAGCGACTTGTATGAGTGTAGTTCTACTGGAAATGTGAGCAAAGCAAAAGCTCAATAATGTACTGAAGGCCCCCAAGGCAAACCAAATGGTTGCAATGGGGGCAACCACAAGTCTTGTTAGGGCAACCCAATGGCAGGGGATGCAGGGAGGATGATAAATTTTACAGTGTTCACAGTTGCTGGCCTTCAGATTTGAACAAGTGAGCTTGTGCGCCAATGAGGGAAGCACAAGGGCTGCCACATGATCAAGGGTGAAAGTAGAGGGGGATGGAACCCACAAAGAGAGTTGGGGCTGAGCTCTCCCAGTAAGGAGAGTGTCTATAACTCTCCTGTTTCCAGCGTGGTGGTGCTCGGTGCACAGAGCCAATGCATGAAACTAGACATTAGTACCAAAGTTACTAGAGCCCAGCAGAGGGCGCTATAGAGATGAAAACTTAAGAAAACAAGTGCAATCATGATAGCAAACAACTGACCTAAAACGACGCAGTGCATAAAGGGGAAAGGGGTAAACGTCCCAGGTCAGAGTGAACCTGGGCGACCCAATGGTGCACGAGTAAAAAACTAATTGAATTTAGAAGAAGGTGGTTAACATAGTGTGAGATCTCCTCAAAGAGGTCCGTGAACAGGTTTGCTAGAGCTAACATAAGAAAAATGGGAGAAACGGTAAAATGTTTATTGGGAATTCAACCAACAAGGAGTGTTGGTATTGGGTAACAGAATTAAACTACATTGGGTAAATATAGGGTTCTCTGAAGTGGGCCCAAGCACCAACCCACCAATAGGCAAACATTACCATCCAAATTATTCAAATATGCCAAAACAAACTAACTTGGGTAATCGATTGAAGTTGGATCTGACCTTAACGCGTTTTTTTATAAATTGAATGGGTTTCAAAACACCGTTCCTTGACTAATCAAATGGAACCGGCTGCACAAATTAAGTGATACTCCATTTTAACGCCTAGGCTGACGTAAATGGCTGGGCATTTGACACCTCACTAGTACCAACCTGGGCATATTTAGCCTGTACCCAGCGTTGGTCTGGTGTATTCCTGAGGTCAGGGAGGGCCTGTAGCTTCACCTTCTGGGCCTCCTGGCGCCCAGCCTTATTCTTAGGGTTGGTCCTTACTATGATGTCATTTAACCATGACATTACCCCTCTCCTCTCAACGGGGCTCAACCCCCTCCAGGGGCTTGCACAAGGGAAAAGTTCTTGTGAGCTGGGGCTAACTTCATGGCGGCAAAGGTTGGTTTGGATTGAGATCCAGCAGCCTGGGGAAACGCTTGTGGAAGGCTTCAATTAGATCTTGGGCATGCACACAGTCACGCGCTGGAAACCAACTGTTCTCTGCAGCGTCAAAACCCTTCCAGGATACCAGGTACTCAAGTCTTCTTTTAACGCGAATAGAGGTGACTATTTCTTCCACTTCCCACTCTGGCGCCCCATCCACAAGATAGTCCTCAAGAAAATATGGTGGGGGCCCTCAAACAATGTCAATTTTCTCTCATGAAAGACAGAGAAGATCTGAAACAAAGAAGGAAGATCTAACTGGTATGAGGCATGGCCCACCTTTTTAGCTACGCGGTAAGGGCCAATCTTCTTTGGTCCCAGCTTCTTGCATGGCTGCTTGATAGGGATGTTATGAGCATCAAGCATCATGAGATTCCCTTCCTTGTATGTAAGATCCACTCGGCACTTCCCATCAGCGTTCTCCTTATACATTTGCATTGCCTCCTCTAAGCTTGTGGAAACCTCCAGGTGGACCTTCTTGATTGTCTTGGCAAAGTCCACCACAGCTTCAACCTTAGACCCACAGCTGGGCTCAATGTTAAAGGCGGGGTTAAAGGCGGGGTTAAAGCCATGGCTGGAAAAAAGGGGAACAATCAATCAAAGAATGCAACGTGTTGTTGTAACTAAATTGGGCCATAGGAAGGTGAGAAACCCAATCTTAATGATCCGTGGTGGTGTAACACCGCAGAAACTTCTTTAAGCACTGGTTCACTCGTTCAGTCTGCCCATCTGATTTAGGTGATAGACAGTCAAATGGAAGGGGCAAATCTGAAGAGGCTTACACAACTCTTCATAAAAGACGGAGGTAAATTGGGGTCCCTGGTCAATGATAATCTCTCGGGAAACCCCATGGAGCGCAAACACATGCGTGACAAAGAGCGCCTAGCCATCTCAGCCGCGGTTATTGTAGTTCTGAAAGGAATGAAGTGGGCGAACTTCATAAAACGGTCCACCACCACCATTATGGCATCATAACCATCAGAGACAGGTAGTTTCAAATGAAATCAACTGAAAGGGAAGTCCAGGGCCCATCAGCCTTAAAGACTGGTACCAACAACCCCGCTAAAGGTTGACGATTGGGTTTCATCTGGTTGCATACCAGGCACTCCTTACAATACCGCCTCACCTGAGCTGACAAGCCCTTCCAATTGTAGGTGCGACTTATCAACTCCAAGGTCTTTGGTTTTCTCAGAATGACCAATGGTGATTCCATCATGATGGTCCTGGATAATTTCCAGGCGCAGTGGTCCAGCAGGTACCCAAAGGCGCCCCTGGAACCACATCATCTCATCCTTTACATGATAACCCTTTGATAGGTCCTCTTGATTTACAGCGCTCTTAGCAAGTACCATAGTATATTCAGCCAACAGCAGCTGAGAAAGGACGATTTTTCTGAACATACCATATTCCTCCGCATTTTCCAGAGGTTCAAGCGCTGGCCCATTGGCCAGAAAATAGGGAAGTTGAGACAGAATTTTTTTTTGGAGAAATCATCTCCTGTGTGTTGTGGACCTCTACCTCTTTTGTATCAGGAGCCAAAGCAGGGTTGCGGCTTAAAGCATCCACAAACCATTATCCTTGCCCTTGGTGAATTCGTAAGAAAAGGCAAATTAGCAAGAATCTCATGCCAACGGGTCTGTCATGAGGTTAGGACATGGGGGGCGCGGTAGTACAGCAAGGTACGGTGATCTGTACATATGCAGAAAGGTTGGGTAGATCCATGCAATTGGTGACGCCAATATGTCAGCGCCTCCACCACTGCTAGTAACTCCTTGACATAAATGGCGTGATTCAACTCTGACAAAGACATTTTCCTAGAAAATTATCCCACCATATGCTCCATCCCATCTTCGCCTACTTGTAACAAGGTGGCCGCTATGGCAAAGTTGGAGTCATCAGTGGACACAATGAACTCCTTTGAATGATTGACATGGTGAAGGACAGTCGTGGACAACAAAATGCACTTCACCACTTCGAAAGCATCCTCCACAAACGGGGGACCACTGAAGCACCTTAGCACCTCTGGCTTTATATAAGGGTGCTTTTACCTCAGAAAGATTGGGCGTGAACTTCTTGAGGAACGTACACGTCCCCAAAAAGCTCCTCAATTTTTTGACTGAGGTGGGGGTGGGCCACTCATGAATAGCCTTCTCCTTGTCTTGAGTTATCATGTGTCCTTGGACAAAAATGACGCTGTCATAAAAGTGACCTGGGCTTTGAAGTATTCACACTTGCTTATCTTCAGCGTAAGGCTGGCTGCCTTTAACTTCCCCATCACTTGCCGAAGTTGTACCACATGGGACTCATGATCAGGGGAAAACACCAGGATATCATCCATGTAAGCGTCCGCACATACCCCTAATAAGTCCCCCAACGCTGCATCAATGTGGCGCTGAAAGATAGCGGGAGCATTCTTAAGCACAAAGCGCATGACCCCAAACTGGAATATCCCTTTTCTGGTACAGAATGCAGTTAACCACTCTTGTTTTTTATTAATTCAAATCTGATTGATCGCATTGAGGCAATCCAGCTTGGAAAAGATCTTAGCCTTCTCCACATAGCGTGCAATATGAGAATCTAAAGGGGTGAGATGTAGAACCAGTAAAGTGACATTGTTGAGGTTCCCATAATCTACGCATGGGCGTAGAGTACCATCAGACTTCTCATCAAAGAGAAGTGGGGAGCATACAGGGGAGGTATGCTGAAAAATAGCACCTTTGGCTAACTGTTCCTTCATCCACACATCTAAAGCCTCTTCCTCCCGGACAGTCAATGGGTATATGGGGGAAGATATATGCACCAGATCCACAGTGAGCTTGAAGTCACAATTGAACTCAAAGTGCTCATGGAGTGCGTTAGCAGATGCTGCATCAAAATAGGATTCCAAACCCTCCAATCAAGAAGGTATGAGAACTTCCACTGAGGGCTTCAGCAAAGGTGTAATGCTATAAGAGTGAAGGTGGGGCCAGTGGAGCAATTCGTCCTGTGCATTATCTTCCAAAAAGGAACAACTAATGTGCGACCATTCTTCAAGGTGAGGGATAGGGTATTTTTTTCAAGTTGATTTTAAAGTCAAACTTCCGCCACCACTCCACTCCCAAAATGATAGGGAACAAGAGGTTTTTGATAGTCTGGAAGTGATTAGACAAGTGGTACTTGCCAACATGATAGTCCACTGTCCCAATGATCTTCAGAGTGGGAATACCTTAGGACGCCCTCCCTTAACCATACCACCTGGAAAATAACTCAGTTCAAGGTAGTCAGCCAGTCTCTGGTCCATAAAGTTTTCAGAGGCGCCAGTATCCACCAAAATAGTGGTGCTTTGTTTATCTAAAGGGGAGGAGAAGGTAGTAGTCAGTAGAAAATACCCAGAATGGTATTTACTTATGGCAAACAAAGACAACACCTCATCAAAAAATTCTTCCTCTGGCTCAAGAAAGCCATCAGAGTATGTTTTGGATACATAAAATGGAGAGAGGTGAGATGGCCACTCTTAATACTGAGGCCATATACCCCACCATGCCTTCTGCAGGTGCATATACTTTATCATATTTTAAATGAAGTTCTTTCTCTGCTTCCTGAGTGCCCTGGATCATGGAAGGGTCAAACGAGGGCTCTCAGGGGTTATTTGATATACTGTAATAGGGTTCTCTTCCAGGCCATAGAAGCTAAGAAATGGCTCAGAGGTTTGGATAGATTTATCGTCATAAGACGCGTTTTTAGACGCGAATGACCCTATTCCCCTAACTGCAATAGAATGCCTGACGTTATCCAGGGCTAATAACCCCAGGCCCATCTGCGCCAATTCTGCAGGCATCATCTGAACTCGCTGTCAAAGGAAAACTCGCTTATTTAATTGAAAATAATAATTTTGGTGGAAAGTCAGGAAATCATGACTTTTTAAACAGAGCATCTGTATCCACCAGGTACAAGCACAAAGGGTGGATACTTTCCAGTTAAAAGCAACCATAATAACGCCAAGTTGCTCCAACGTTTGGTAAAAAGGGAAAACAGTGGTACGGCTGACCACAGCTGAGGCCCACAGCTGGCGCCCACCATTTCCACTTCAGAAAAAACCCACATGGAAAAAGTTCATGCAAATAATTTTGTGAGGTGGGTCAACTAATGTAAGTAGAATGTCTATAACTCTCCTGTTTCCAGTGTGGCGGTGCTCAGTGCACAGAGCCAACGCATGGAAACTAGTCACTAGTACCAAAGTTACTAGGGCCCAGCAGAGGGTGCTGGTGCGATGTTAACTTAAGGGAACAAGTGCGATCATGATAGCAAACAACTGACCAAAAACAACGCAGTGCACAAAGGGGAAAGGGGCAAACGTCCCAGGTTGGAGTGAACCTGGGTGACCCAATGGTGCACGAGTTAAAAATTTAATTGAATTTAATAGAAGGTGGTTAATGTAGCGCAAGACCTCCTCAAAGAGGTCTGCACACAGGTTTGCTAGATATAACATAAGAAAAATGGGAGAAACGGGAAAATATTTATTAATAAGTCGACCAACAAGGAGTGTTGGTCATGGGAAACAGAATTAAACTACATCAGGGAAATATGGGGTTCACTGAAGTGGGCCCAAGCACTGACCCACCAAAAGGTAAACACTACCATCCAAATTAGTTGAATATGCCAAAACTGAATTCACTTGAGTAATTGGTTGAAGTTGAATCTGACCCAAACGCGTCATTTTGTAAATGGAACAGGTTTTGAAAACCTGTTCCTTGACTAACCAAATGAAAAACAATCTGCATAAATTGATAGACCATCCGTTTTAACGCCTGGGCCAACATAAGGGGCTGGGCATTTGGCACCTCACTAGTAACAACCTGGGCATATTTAGCCTGTACTCAGCGTTGATCTAGTGTATGCCTGAGGTCAGGGAGGGCCTGTAGCTTCGCCTTCTGGGCTTCCTGGCGCCCAGCCTTATCATTAGGGTTGGTCTTCACTATGATGTCATTTAACCATGACACTCCCTAGATGGGGTGCTCCAGGCCATACAGTTAGGCTGGATCATCAGTGGGAAGGCCAGGTAGGGGTCCTAAGCCCATGAGCAGTGGAGCAGGACTGCTCTGGAACTGCTCCAATGGGAGTGACTTCTGAGAAGCTACAGCAGGATGGGCATATGGATTCATGCTTAACAAATGTGTGTTATGGATGAGGTAGCAGTTTTGTCATCAGAGCGAACTGATTTATTATATTTATGATCCACCACCATGCGGTGGGGTCAATCAACTGGATAATCCAGTTGCATATATCATAATAAGAATTCGGGTGGCAGCACACTTCGCCAGATTGATTGGTGAAACTCTTAATAATAAAATAAGATGGATGGAGGTTGCAGAAAGCTGAGTGGGGTATATGTGGTTTATTGAGCTCAAAGAGCAAGAAGATAAGAAAATTAACTGACAACTACCC
The DNA here is from genome assembly GCA_022478985.1 of Massospora cicadina. NCBI lineage: Eukaryota > Fungi > Entomophthoromycota > Entomophthoromycetes > Entomophthorales > Entomophthoraceae > Massospora > Massospora cicadina. Next base: position 22,393 of record JAKSZP010003280.1, read on the forward strand.
CTTGGAAGGGAAGTTGCCTTAAGTATTGGGCAAATCACATGAGGGGAGGTTTTATAGGATTGGTCAATTGCAGGTTGGCGATGGGATCTGGTTGGCTGGTGGGGGAGGGGGTGGGGGGATGTATGATATCCTGACAAAATTAAAAAAAAACTTTGCAAATTTTCTCAAATTTTTGGGACCAAGCCATGTTGACAATGCTGATCTGGGACCTGACCATCTGAGTCAGCCTGTTTGTATGATTCATATTTCCTGAATTTGTCCTGGGAAGCTGTGGTGGCTGGGCTGAGTTGTTTGAAACCTGGTCTGAACTCTTGATTTGGCTGTTCACATCATCCTAACTTTCCAGATCTGTCCTAGAAGTTAGGGCAACTGGTACAAGTCATTCAAGGCCTTTTTAGGATCTAAATAGTGCCCCAATTTGATTTTTAGTGCTTTCCAGTCCGTACTGGCTCCCTCAGGCTGGAATTTGCAGACTGGGCCCAGAGGTTGGTGCAGGAATTTTACTCCAAAATTTGACATAATTTGCCTGGGGAGTTGGAGGTCCCAGGGGCCCGCTCATGGCCCCTGGCTTGCATGAGCTCTCTCTGCAGCCCCCTCTATCAAACTTACAAGGGTTGAGGATGGGGGAAGGGGATGGAATGGCGTTGGGATTTTTTTCTTATATTCCCAGCCTGCTAGATTATCAGGAACCGCTAGGGGAAAATTCCCTAAGGCGAAGTGAATTGGAAATAGGTTGGCCCAAGTTTTGGAGTAACTATGTTCAGGGGATTTTGGGATATTCGCCCGGTTGTATCTGTTGGGGGATCAATCTGGATGAATACTTAAGATCTCATCGGGAAGATTTGCCAACAAAATAGGGGCATATGATAGTGATTAACTATCAGGTGTACTATTTGGGATTGGTTGTATTCATTGACTGATTGGGAATGAATAGCAAGTTGTGAGGCGAGTGATGCCATCTGCAACTAGTGAATTGATCGGTTGGTGCATGACCTTCCTTAATGGGTAATAAGTCTCATTACCTAAGCAGGTTGCTAGCCAAATATGGTTGGTTCACTTGGATCGAGAGGAAAATGTTAGGGACACGATTTCTGACTCTTTCCATATAGGTCTCAAGGATGTCCAATGATGGAATCCTAGCCAGGTTGGGGAATACCATTGCTGCTGAGATGAAGATGGGTGATTCAACAGCAATGGCTGCCATTTCATTGAAGAGGTGTCAACAAAGGGTTAGATGACTAAATCCCCACTATAAATTCCCTAGGATTCACTTATAATAAAAAACAGATAGTAAAACAGATAGTAGAACAGCATTTAGTAAAGAAGCACTATATTGTTCAACTAGTATATAATAAGTAGTAAACTATCATCAGCTTTAAATTGTGCTATTCTTATCAAGGATATTATTGCTGTGTGCAATAATTAGAAGACTCTTAGTGAAAAGAGTAAAGATCTGAGCGGGGATTTAGAGAATAAGAGACACAATTGGGGATTGCTGCCAACTGTATGTTGGACCAAAGAGACTGTCACCAGGGAATCTCAGCAAAGATTGGGTTGGACAGAATGAGGGAACGAATCCCTAGATCATGACATCTTAAGTATCTAATTGGGAATACTGGCCAAGCGTTGGGCTGAGATATAAAAATTCATACTCAACTACGGATAATAGTCATCATGCTATTATTGACCAATAATCAAATATATTATACAATGAAACAAAGTGCACAAGAAAACCAAACCTGTGAAGTAAAAAGATTACTAGGGTTGTTTGCCAATAGTAACTTGAAACAGTAAATTTTTACAAGTTGGTGCTCACTACAGGGGCAGTTGAGTTGAAGAATTTATAAGAATGTTGTACAAATATGATTAATGCAAACTGTGGACCAAGTTAGCCACTGTGAATCAGAATGCCCTAAACTCAGCAGACCATCAGGAATTCAAGACCTTGGAAGAATGAGTCGCCAAGGTGGAGGAAGGGATAGACAATGATGTGAGTTTTGGGAATGTTTTACTTTGAAAAGTAACTTTGTTGAAGAAGAAAGAAGGGGAACTTGTTTGAGAGGTCTTATACCTGAAAATGGAGCAAGAAGCGGATTGCGTTCATTCGAGAAATTTCAATGTGGATATAGAGTGACTGATCAAACAGGTGAATGAGCTTAAAACTCACAAATGTGGTTGTGAGCCAGATATGGCAAGTGATGCCAAAGAAAGAAAACCTTGCACGATACTTGGGAAATTAAATACCCCAAGGAACATGCCGCCCACTTTTGCCGCCATTTTAGAAATGACGCATGAAGTCACTCCTCAAGTTAGCCAAGTGGCTGAACTGAGAGAATCAGTCAGGGATGATTCAGAGGAATTTAAAGGCAACGCCAAAATTGCCAATGTTCCATCAGGATAATGCCCCAGCGTTTTTCCAACTGTTTGATGTGACCATGTATGGCTATGAGGATTGTCAAAAGGCGTTGACAGTCATGAATTGACTAGACACTGACTGTCAGAACTTAATGTTACCTCACCTGGAGGGAGACAGCTGGTCATATGCTGAGGCAAAGGCGGCCATCATGAAAGAATTTAGGAGTCCAATGCGCATGTCAAAGTGCAAACAGGAATTTATGGGAATCCAGTTCCATAAAGACAATTCTCTAGCAAGCTTCGCATATCAGCTCTACCAGGAGTCGCAGATCCTGGTTGGAGTGAAAGTACTGGATGACTTTGATTCCAGAATCGCCTTGCAAGTGGCCCCCGGCCCTATCACAATTTGCATCACATGATGTCTTCCATGTTCACAATGGAAATAACTACCTCACAAATGGTAGATAATTTAAAGATTTTGGGAGCGACATTTGATGTCCCAATTGAAGCTTCAAATCCAATCTGGTATGCAATCCAAATCCCATGAAGGGAAACGAAGGAGCTAAAGAGATGACCAACCAAACTGTGCTGGGAAATAAGCCCAAAGAATTCAGACGGTTGAATAAGAAGTAAAAGGTCTGCTATATATGTGGTGGGAAAGGACATTTCGCCGTGCACTGTAAGAAGCCAAAGGATCAGATCAATGTGGTTCAGGCGAAAGAGTCAGCAGCCACCAAGAAATCAGGAAAAGGGCCCGCGGCCTATATGGGGAACAGTCTAGAGCTGCAGAAAAGCCTGTTCCTCCCAACATTATGACCAAGGAAATTGATATCAGCGATCTGTTTATGGATGACAAACAGGATCATCTATATCAAGTGGTCAATTTGGATGTAAATGCCATGACCAGAGCTAAGGTGAAGAGAATTGATCCCTAGATAATCAAGGAAGTTGCCCAGATGTATGCCCGACAACTGGCAGACAAAATTTGAACCAATGAGAATTCTGAAGTATTATCTGAAGTCTAATTAGATGAGGCCAATTTGTTGATCCCCCTCAGCGTGATAAAAGAATCGTTTCCTGATTTATCAGCGCAAATTATTCACACCCTCAATTCAGCTAATAATGCCGCTATACACTCAGTAAACACTATATTGCAATACTCCAAGTGTATGTATATAGACATATAAGTGAATTGAGTGCGGGTGAGGGCAATTGTCAACAGTGGAGCACCCATCAACATTGTCTTGACCAAGCTGGTAAAGAGAATGAAGATGTTACCAGACTTGGAACATAAGAAGGAATATGGGACAGCTGGGCTGAGCACGACCATCTCCTGTGGAGCATATAGCACTTTGCCACTATGACTTGGGTCATTGGTGGTATCTGCGCCAGCAATAGTTTTGGCCAACCAAAACTATGACATTCTGATTGGAACAGAATTTCTACACAAGTATGGAGTTAAATGTAACTTTGAGGATAATATGTTGACCATGTTGGGTCAGACTTTATCATTGGTATATCGAAGGATGGTGAAGCTCCACTGAATCAGAGAAACAACTTCATCAATCTAATATACAATGACAGCATTGTCCTGATTCAGTACCAATTAGTTGGTAGGAAGCGACACAAAATGTCAGAGGAAATCCTAGAGAACTGGGGAATTCTACTAAGGATCAAGAATGAGAGGACCATACCGCCAGGATCACAGATGATAGTTGACATGGGGTTGATATTGAAGATATCTGAGCTGTTGTATGGGGAGGTTGGAAGCCCCTGGAAGAAGTCCAGAGTGGAGCCTTGGGTGGCTCCTGGGATAATAATGCCAGGCCAAGGAGAAATTTGAGTTATCATGGCGAATTTGAGTGAAAAACTGATGAAGATCAGAAAGAATCAAAAATTCACATTTTTCATCTGATCCCAATGGCCGAATTGAGGAGATTCCATGATTTTGGACTCTTGATATGATGGGATTACTGGCCAGGGTAACTTAGAGCATCAACCTATTGGTTGATTGAGAGAAACTCGCTGATCTGTCAGAAGGCCAGCAAGAGGAGGTGCTCTAACTATTTGAAAAGTATTGGGAAGTGTTTGCTCAGGATGACCACAATTTGGGATGTGCAAGAGATGTGATCCATAAGGTCGACACTGGGGAAAATTTGCAGAACTGAATGAGACTGATCTGACAATTGAAAGCCACCAAAGCAGTAGTGGAGGATGAAATCAGCAAACTAGTGAAGCATGGGCTTCTAGTTCCATCATCAAGTCCCTGGGTGAGTCCAATTCTGATCATGAAGAAAAAAGATGGCTCTAACTGGGTAGTGATCAACTACCAGAAGCTGAATAAAATTATGAAGAAGGATTTTTATCCCCTACCAAGGATCAATGATGCTCTAGATCAATTGTGAGAAGCAAAGTATTTCTCTGCGATGGATCTGATCTCAGGATATTGGAAGATTGACTGCCAAAAGAAGACCAGAAAAAATGTGCAATTATTACCATGCAAGGGCTATACCAACCGATGAGGATGCCCCAGGGTCTATTTAATGCGTCTGCAACGTTTCAGAGGACCACGGACACAATACTGAGCGACTTGAAGTTGTCATGCATCCTGGTATACTTGGACAATATAAGCGTGTTCAGTAGGACGTTTACTGATCACCTACACCACTTGGAAGAAGTATCTAAGTGACTGTCCACAGCTAACCTGAATATTAAGCTGAGTAAGTGCCACTTCTTTAAAAAATAGTTGAAACATATGGGATTTGTAATCAACTCCAGTAAATGCAGCTGCAAGCCCAGAAGATAGAAGTCATAGAATGGATGGCTGTGCCGAAGAGTGTCCAAGATATCCAAGTGTTCCTCAGGATGGTCAGATACTACAGAAGATTTATTTGGGACTTTGCCCAATTAGCCGATCCCTTATTCCATCTATTGAAGGATCCAGAAAAAGGATTCATATGGAATGAAGAGGCCCAGGACTCCTTTGATGAGCTACTCTAGTATTTGATAGATTCTTTAATTCTTAAATATCTGAACATTGATTGGGAGTTTATTTAAACTGATGCTTCATTGATGGCAATTGGCGCCATACTAATCCAAGTAGATGAACTTGGGGATGAACATCCAGTGGCATATGTGCGCTGAGCACTCTCAGCTGCTGAGAGGAACTACACCATAACTGAGTGTGAATGCCTTGCGGTCATTTACACATTTAAGCAGTTTCAGGTGTACATCCACGGAATGCACTTTAAAGTGGTGACAGACCACTCTTCGTTGCATTGGCTTCACAATTTGAGAGATCCAGAAGGATGACCAGCCCGATGGGCACTTAAGCTCCAGGCTTATGATTATGAGATTGTCCACCAAGCAGGGGCTTCTCACCAGAACATGGATGGCTTATTACGGTTACTAATGGTCCAGATGGTATACTTGCAGTGGATGAGCTATTCCAGAGAATGGTCGATGGAGAAATCAAGAATGAGCCCCAAGAAATCAAAGGTTCAGTTTGGAAAGCGATGGAAAACACCAAGACCATGGATGAACAAGTGTTTAAGACAATCAATAGGAAGTGGTTATTAATCCTGAAGCCATTGGAAAGAGCAGCTATCATGCAAGCAGCTCACAAGGTTGATGGGCATGGAGGCCTGAGGAAAACAACCAATCCTGTTTGCCAGTATTATTACTGGGAATCCATCAACTATGATGTTGCGAATTATCTAGCTTGTTATGTGGAATGCCAGCTGCACAAACTACATAAGAATACTACTGGATATTGACTGGTCCGCCCTGGATTTGCCTGGCACACAGTGTCCATCAACGTGATGGGACCGCTGACAATGAGCACAGGGGGAGTCAAGTACATTATAGTTGCCATCGACCAGCTGACAAGATGGGTTGAGATGAAGGCCCTAACGAAAGTAGATGCTACCAGTACCGTGAGGTTAATCCTGGATTAAGTAGTATACTGGCATGGATGTCCGCAGGTCCTGCTCAGCAATAATGGGACCAACTTCACATCTCATGTGATCCCAAAATTGAATGAGATAATGGGGATCAGAGGAGTCATGTCAGTACCCTACCAGCCAGAGATGAATGGATTGGTAGAATGAGTGATTGGAACGCTGGCCATGATGCTAAGGAAGCTAGTCGCAGGAAGAACATCTGTGTGGGTAACATACCTGAGTTCAATGATGTTCGCCTACAACATCAGTCATCATATGGCAATGGGAAAGATTCCATAACAGTTGTTATACAGGAGGAAGGCCGCGTTGCCGCCAATTTTATATTCAGTGGTGGGACCAAAGTTGGGGATGAGTGCCAAACAGTACTTGAACTGACTGACAAATATCCTGATTGATATGCAATTACAAACATTTGGTACTACATTGAAGAAAAAGATATCAGCAAAATTGACAGATGATAAGAACTGACTGGCCTTAGCAGAATATTACATAGGCAAAAGAGTAGCCTATTTCAATATGCATGGTTTTGGAAGAAGAAACAATCTAGATGCGTTGTGGTTGGGTCCATTTGAAGTTATTGCCAAGACAGTGACTGATGCCTACTCCATCAAAAATCTCTTGGATGGAAGTTTTGTAAATTGAGTCCATGCTAAGTATCTGAAGTGATGGATCAATGAAAAAAGAGAATAAGAATAAAAATAAAAAAATGATAAAAGATATTAGGGGAAAAATATAAACTGCATAGAGAAAAAATTGATATAATTTTTTAATTTTTATTTTTATTAATTATCCATGATACAGGGATGATTCCACCTATGTCGCCTCTTGGTGGAGGGAGGATGGATCGCAGTAGGAATGAACAGCCCATCAAAATTGATGTGAGATTGGATGCTAGTGAGGGCTAAACCTACACAAAATCACGTTCTTTAATCAGATTCAGAGCCCTGTGAGAAAGCAACTAGGGGAAGGGAAATTGAGATGTCACAAGAAGCCAATTGCAAAACCTCAGAGCAAGGAGTAAAACAACAGTATAAGAAGAGGCAATCGGCAAATAACCCCAAGTAATCCTGATATGGTACCAGAGCTGGAAGATTAGTCTTGAGCACCTGATGACGGGCTTCATCAAGAACACCAGACATATGGGCTGGCAAAAAACAAGGGATGCTTAACGGGGGTTGCCAAATCATGCCCCTTACCAATGCCATCAGCGGAAGATACCAATGGGAAGTGCCAGTGAAGAGATAGTTATGCAGGGAATGAATGGCATCCCACAAGCGATGACTATGGGCTTCTCAGAAGCTGAAGCTGAAGGAGTGGTGAAACCTAGGAGAGGCTGGAAGCTTCATGGACCAACTTTGAAGAACTTGGCCAGCAAAGCGAAGAGCATAAGTGGTGAAATCCCAATCTAGGATGTTCTCAAGATCAGAGGGATTCAGCGCTAGGGACAAAGCCTCAGTGACTTGGGCCCAGAGTTCAGCGTAGGGGAGCTCAAAATGAATACAGTTACCAATGGTGAGCTTGGTAGCCAGAACAGCGGGTTTGTGATATTGTCTGAGTTGGATGAGGAACTCAGGAAGCAGGTCTGACCCAGCAAGAAAAGATCAATCAATAGCAAATGGAATAATCTCTGGAGCATCCACAATGATGGTCGGTGCATCAGCAAAAGGATCCAAATCCAGGAGAGTTTTAAAATCTAACTCTGGAATTGATGACAGAGGAAGAATCATCTGAGAGTTGTTCAAAATGATAGCAAGCCTGGTATCAGAGGTATTAGTTACCATTTCTGGTATTATGATGGAAGGACTAGCCGCTGGTGCCAACCTAGGCATATGTTCCTGGAAGGACCATAGAAGAGGCTCCGCCATAAATCCCAACTCATCTTCTGGAAGATCCAGAGGTCTTGATCAGACAAACTATTCAGAAGCTGCTGGTATTGCGACTTGGAATTTGACATATGAGCTGGATGAGAGGGGGGATGTCAGACTTATATGGAAGTCGACATTATGCACTCTACAATCCATTAATCTCCAATTTTGGAGAAATTAATCTCAAAAAGTAATGGATAAGCTCTCCAAGAGAAGAATTAAGAATGACTTGGGCCAAGAGGTTATGAGAGAAATAACAAGGCCAAATAAAAAATAAGTATTCTTAATTAAGCCATGAAATGAACATTGATGGCAAGAGTCTCCTGTCTAGGACAAGGAGAAAATAAGGAAATCAAGGACGCCAGACCAAGAATCCTGAATATGACAGCAGATCATATGCCCTGATGGGGGGAACCAGATCCTGGGATTAATATCGTCATGAGTAAATCAATCAGCCCAGCATGACAGTAGATCGTGGGGCCACACTCTGAGAAGGTGGTAGCGAGGAGGAAGAGGAAGAGTGCTGCATACCAAAGGTTGTCCCAAGCAGCATTGAGTACTGATGATTGTTCTCCGCTTGAGCCAATGAAGTATTCAACTGAGTGTCTGAAGTGGTGTTCTCATGCCCAAGTCCTCTTCTCACTGGAAAGCTAGGCAAGAGGGGGGATTTGTTGGGATCTTTGCCCATATTCCCAGCATGCTAGATTACCAGGAACCTCTAGGGGAAAATTCCCTAAGGTGAAGTGAATTGGAAATCGGTTGTCCAAAGTTTCATAGTAACTACATTTTGGGGATTTTGGGATATTCGCCTAGTTGTATCCATTGGGGATCAATCTGGATGAATACTTAAGATCTCATTGGGTGGAATTGCCAACGAAATAGGGGCATCTGATAGTGATTAACTATCAGGTGTACCAATTGGGATTGGTCAGGTTTCATCACCAACTGATTGGGAATGAATAGCAAGTTGTGAGGCGAGTAATGCCATCTGCAACTAGTGAATTGATCGGTTGGTGCATGACCTGCCTTAATGGGCAATAAGTCCCATTACCTAAGCAGGTCGCTAGCCAAATATGGTTGGTTCACTTGGATCGAGAGGAGAACGTTAGGGACACATTTTCTGTAAGAGAGTGTCTATAACTCTCCTGTTTTCAGCGTGGAGGTGCTTGGTGCACAGAGCCAACGCATGGAAACTAGACGTTAGAGCCAAAGTTACTAGAGCCCAGCAGAGGAGGCTGGAGCAATAATAACTTATAGTGAAAAGTGCAATATAAAACAAAACCCCACAAAAAATGATGCGGTGCACAAAAGGGAAAATGGTAAGCATCCCAGGATGGAGGGAACCTGGGCAAACCAACGGTGCATGAGGGGCTAACCAGATCATCTGTAAACTGTTTGGTAGATGTAGCTCAAGACCTCCTTGAAGGGGTCCACACACAGGACGTTTGGAATAGCATTTAATAAAATGGTAAAACGGGGAAATTTTATTTGGGAAGTCAACCAACAAGGAGTGTTGGTCATGGGAAACAAAACTAAACAATATGGGGGAATAAGGGGTTTGCTGAAGTGGGCCCAAGCACTGACCCACCAATAGGCCAACACTACTATCTGAATTGGTCAATTATGCTGAAACTGACTTCACTCAAGTGATTGATTGAAGTTGGATCTGAACCAAACGCGTCATTTAATAAATGGAATGGGTTTAAAAACCCTGTTTCTTGACTAACCAAATGAAACTGTCTGCATTAATTTGATAAACCATCCATTTTAATGCCTGGGCCAACGTAAGGGGCTGGTCATTTGGCACCTCACTAGTACCAACCTGGGCATATTTAGCCTGCACCCAGCGTTGATCTAGTGTATGCCTGAGGTCAGGGAGGGCCTGTAGCTTCACCTTCTGGGCCTCCTGGTGCCCAGCCTTATCCTTAGGGTTGGTCCCCACTATGATGTCATGTGACCATGACATTACCTTCTCCTCCTAACGGGGCTCAACCCCCTCCAGGGGCTTGCGCAAGGGAAAAGTTCTTGTGGGCAGGGGCCAACTTCATGGCATCAACGGTCAGTTTGGGTTAAGATCCAGCCGCCTGGGGGAAACGCTCTTGGAAGGCTTCAATTAGACTTTGGGCATGCACACAGTCATGCACTGGAACCCAACTGTTTTCTGCAGCGTCAAAACCCTTTCAGGATACCAGGTACTCAAGTCTTCGCTTAACATGACGGGAGGCTACTATTTCTTTACTTCCCACTCTGGCTCCCCATCCACAAGATAGGCCTCAGGAGTCTCTGGTGGGGGCCCTCAAACAACGTCAGTTTGCTCTCATGAAAGACAGAGAAGATCTGAAACAAAGAATGAAGATCTAACTGGTATGAGGCATAACCCACCTTTTAGCAACGCGGTAGGGGTCAATCCTCTTTGGTCCCAGCTTCTTGAATGGCTGCTTGATAGGGATGTTATGAGCACCAAGCATCCCGAGATCCCCTTCCTTGTATGCAGGACCCACTCAGCGCTTCCCATCAGCGTTCTCCTTGTACACTTGCATTGCCGCCTCCAAGCTTGTAGAAACCCCCTGATGGACCTTCTTTATTGTCTTGGCAAAGTCCACCACCGCTTCAAACTTAGACCCACAGTTAGGCTCTATGTTAAAGGCGGGGTTAAAGCCATGGCTGGCGAAAAAAGGGGAACAACCAATCAAAGAATGCAACGTGTTGTTGTAACTAAATTGGGCCATAGGAAGGTGAGAAGCCCAATCTGAATGATCCACGGTGGTGTAACACCGCAGGAACTGCTCCAAGCACTGGTTCACTCACTCAGTCTGCCCATCTGATTAAGGGTGATAGGCAGTCAAATGGCAAGGGCAAATCTGAAGAGTCTTACACAATTCTTCCCAAAAGACAGAGGCAAATTGGGGTCCCCAGTTACTAATAATCTCTTGGGAAACCCCATGGAGCGCAAACACATGTGTGACAAAGAGCCTAGCCATCTCAGCCGCGGTTATTGTAGTTCTGAAAGTGATGAAGTGGGCGAACTAAATAAAACGGTCCACCACCACCATGATAGCATCATAACCATCAGAGACAGGTAGTTCCACAATGAAATCCACTGATAGGGAAGTCCAGGGCCCATCAGCCTTTTGGACTGGTACCATCAACCCCGCTAAAGGTTGATGATTGGGTTTCATATGGTTGCATACCAGGCACTCCTTACAATACCGCCCACCTGAGCAGGTAAGCCCTTCCAATTGTAGGTGCAACATATCAACTCCAAGGTTTTTGATTTCCCAGGACGACCAATGGTGATTCCATCATGATAGTCCTGGATGATTTCCAGGCGCAGTGATCCACCAGGTACCCAAAGGCGCCCCTGAAACTACACCATCTCATCCTTTACATGATAACCCCTGGCTAGGTCCTCTTGATTTAAAGCACTCTTAGCGAGTACCATAGTATATTCAGCAGATAGCGGCTGAGAAAGGACCACCTTTCTGGAAATACCATATTCCTCCGCATTTTCCAGAGGTGCAAGTGCTGACCTGTTGACCAGTGGAGAGGGAAGTTGTGACAGAATTTTATTTGGAGGTGTGTTGTGGACCTCTACCTCCTTTAATCAGGAGCTAAATCAGGGTTGCAGCTTAAAGCATCCGCCAAACCATTATCCTTGCCCTTGGTGAATTCGTAAGAAAAGGCAAATTGGGCAAGAATCTCATGCCAACGGGTCTGCCATGGGGTTAGGACATGAGGGGCGTGGTAGTACAGCAAGGCACAGTGATCTGTACATATGCGGAATGGTTGAGTAGATCCATGCAAGTGGTGATGCCAATATGTCAGCGCCTCCACCACTGCTAGTAACTCCTTGTCATAAATGGCGTGATTCAACTCTGGCAAAGACATTTTCTTAGAAAAACATCCCACCAGATGCTTTATCCCATCTTCGCCTACTTGTAACAAGGTGGCCGCTATGGCAAAGTTGGAGTCATCAGTGGACACAATGAACTCCTTTGAATGATTGACATGGTGAAGGACAGTCGTGGACAACAGGATGCACTTCACAGCTTGGAAAGCATCCTCCAAAACGGGGGACCACTGAAGCACCTTGGCGCCTCTGGCCTTATACAAGGGCGCTGCCACCTCATAAAGGTTTGACATGAACTTCTTGAGGAACGTACACGTCCCCAAAAACTCCTCAATTCTTTTTACTAAAGTATGAGTATGCAACTCACGAATCGCCTTCTCCTTGTCTGATGTTATCATGTTTCCCTAGTCAAACACGATGTTGCCCAGAAAAGTAACCTGGGACTTGAAGAATTCACACTTGCTTATTTTCAGCGTAAGGCTGGCTGCCTTTAACTGCCCCATCACTTACCGAAGTTGTACCACATGGGACTCATGATCAGGGGAAACACCAGGATATCATCCATATAAGCAACTGCGCATACCCCTAGCAAGTCCCCCAACGCTGCATCAATGTGACGTTGAAAGATATCAGGGGCATTTCTAAGCCCAAAGGGAATGACACAAAACTGGAAAATCCCTCATCTGGTACAGAAGGCAGTTAAACACTCTCGTCTCTTTTTAATCCAAATCTGATTGAACGCATTGAGGCAATCCAGCTTGGAAAAGACCTTAGCCTTCTCCACATAGCGTGAAATCTGAGAATCTAAAGGGATGGGATGTAGATCTGGTATAGTGACGTTGTTAAGGTTCCTGTAGTCCACACACAGGTGTAGAGTACCATCAGACTTCTCATCAAAGAGAAGTGGGGAGCATACAGGGGAGGTACGCTGAAAAATCGCACCTTTGGCTAACTGTTCCTTCACCCACACATCTAAAGCCTCTTCCTCCCGGACAGTCAATGGGTAAATGGGGGAAGATATATGCACCAGATCCACAGTGAGCTTGAAGTCACAATTGAACTCAGAGTGCTCATGGAGTGCATTGGCAGATGCTGCATCAAAATAGGATTCCAAACCCTCTAATAAAGAAGGTATGAGAACTTCCACTGAGGGCTTCAGCAAAGGTGTAATGCTATAAGGGTGAAGGTGGGGCCAGTGGGGCAATTCGCCCTAGGCGTTAGCCTCAGACAAAGGAACAACTAATGTGCGACCATTCTTCAAGGCGAGGGATAGGGTATTCTTTTTCAAGTTGATTTTAAAGTCAAACTTCCGCCACCACTCCACTCCCAAAATGATAGGGAACAAGAGGTTTTTGATAGTCTGGAAATGATTGGACAAGTGGTACTTGCCAACTTGGTAATCCACTGTCCCCCTAATAAGCAGAGTGGGAATACCTTGGGACGCCCCTCCCTTAACCACACTACCTGGAAAGTAACTCAGCTCCAGGTAGTTGGCTAGGCATTAATCCAAAAAGTTATTAGAGGCGCCAGTATCCACCAGTACAGTGGTGCTGAATTTCTCTAAAGGGGATGAAAGGGTAGCAGACAGTAGAAAAAACCCTGAATGGTCTTGATTAATAGCAGAAAACGCCAGAACATCACCAACAAACTCATTCTCTGGCATTAGTACATCAACAAGGTGTGTTTTAGAATCATAGAAGGGGGAGGGATAGTTGGCCACTCTTACTACTGAGGCCACATACCCCATCATGCCTTCTGCAGGTGCATATACTTTATCATATTTAAAACAAAGATCTTTCTTCACTTCCTGAGTGCCACAGATCATGATAGGGGCAAACGAGGGTTCTCAGGGGTTATTTGATATACTGGAATAGGGTTCTCATCCAGGCCATAAGAGCTAATAAACAGCTCAGAGGTTTGGATAAGATTTTTGTCATAAAACGCGTTTTTAGATGTGAATGACCCTATTCCCCCAACTGCAACGGAAGGCATGACGTTATTCAAGGCCAACACCCCCAGGCCCATCTGTGCCAATTCTGACAGCATTGTCTGAATGCGCTGTTGAAGGAAAACTTGTTTATTTAATTTGAAATTGATAAATTCAGCGGAAAGTCAGGGAATCACAATTTTCAGACCTCTTAGCGTCCATATCCACCAGGTACAAGCATGAAGGGTGGATACTTTCCAGTTGGAGGCAACCATAATAACGCTGAGTTGCTCCAACCTTCAGGAAAAGAGGAAACAGCGGTGCGGCTAATGACAGCCAAATCCCACAGCTGGCGCCCACTGTTTCCACTTCAGAAAAGTTTCTCATGGAAAAGTTCATGCACATAGATTTAAGGGGTTGGTCAACTAATGTAAGGAGAGTGTCTATAACTCTCCTGTTTCCAGCATGGAGGTGCTTGGTGCACAGAGCCAATGCATGGAAACTAGGCATTAGAGCTAAAGTTACTAGAGCCCAGCAGAGGAGGCTGGAGCAATAATAACTTATAAGGAAAAGTGTGATTGTTAAAACAAAAACCCCACAAAAAAGATGTGGTGCACAAAAGGGGAAAATGGTAAGCATCTCAGGATGGAGGGAACCTGGGCAAACCAACGTTGCATGAGGGGCTAACCAGATCATCTGTAAAACTGTTTGGTGGATGTAGTGTGAGACCTCCTAATAGGGGTCCACACACAGGATCACTTGGAATAGAATTTAATAAAAATGGTAAAACGGGGAGATTTTATTTGGGAAGTTGACCAACAAGGAGTGTTGGTCATGGGAAACAAAATTAAACAACATTGGGGGAATAAGGGGTTTGCTGAAGTGGGCCCAAGCACCAACCCACCAATAGGCCAACACTACCATCTGAATTGGTCAATTATGCTGAAACTGACTTCACTTGAGTGCTTGATTGAAGTTGGATCTGAACCAAACGCATCATTTTGTAAATGAAATGGGTTTCAAAACCCCATTCCTTGACTAACAGAATGAAACCATCCGCGTTAATTTGATAGACCATCCATTTTAATGCCTGGGCTGATGTAAGGGGCTGGGCATTTGGCACCTCACTAGTACCAACCTGGGCATATTTAGCCTGTACCCAACATTGGTCTATTGTATGCCTCAGGTCAGGGAGGGCCTGTAACTTCAACTTCTGGGCCTCCTGGCGCCCAGCCTTATCCTTAGGGTTGGTCCCCACTATGATGTCATGTGACCTTGACAACTTCTGACTCTTTCCATTTAGGTCTCAAGGATGTCCAATGACAGAATCCTAGCCAGGATGGGGAAGCCATTGCTGCTGAGATGAGGATGGGCGATTCAACATCAATGGATGCCGTTTCATCAAAGAGGTGTCAACCAAGGGTTAGATGAATGAATCCCCACTATAAATTCCCTAGGATTCATATATAATAAAAAACAGATAGTAAAACAGATAGTAGAACAGCATTTAGTAAAGAAGCACTATATTGTTCATCCAGTATATAGTTTAAGTAAACTCTCATCAGCTTTCAATTGTGCTATTTTTCTCAAGGATATTATTGCTGTGTGCAATAATTAGAAGACTCTTAGTGAAAAGAGTAAAGATCTGAGCAGGGATCTAGAGAATAAGAGACACAATTGGGGATTGCTGCTGACTGTGTGTTGGACCAAAGAGACTGTTACCAGGTAATCTCAGCAAAGATCAGCTTGGACAGAATGAGGGAACAAATCCCTATATTATGAAATCTTAAGTATTTAATTGGGAATAATGGCTGAGCGTTGGGCCAAGATATAAGAATTCATACTCAACTATGGATAATAGTCATCATACTATTATTGACCAATAATTGAACATATTATACAATGTGATGAAGTGCACAAGAAAACCAAAACTGTGCAGTAAAAAGATTACTAGGGTTGTTTGCTGATAATAACTTGAAACAGTAAATTTTTACAAATGGGTATTCTTGGGGGGAGAGCAGCCACCCAGCACTCATCTACCATGTGCCACAAGTCACTCAACTGTGACAGGGGGTCCACTTGGGCCTTCAGGCCCCTTTTTGACCAGAAGAGGTTATCAGGATTATGATATGACTGGATGATAAGCCCTAAGTTGTGATGGCGGAATGGATTGGATCTGCTGAGTTTACTACAAGTAATGATTATTTGAGCACCTCAAAGTAAGGCGAAATTGGGTTGTTGGGGAATCACCTCAAATTAGGCAATGGCAAAATTAATGAATGAAGAATTGATGGAGTTATTGAGATATGGCGAATTAAATTACTAAGCCATAAAAGTGGTAGCAACTGAAGTTGCTATGATATAGATGAGATGAGATGATTAAGAGGAGGAGGTTGTTAATAAGTTGAGAAGAGCAAAACGGTGAGGATCCGCTGTGTTTAATATATTAAATAAAGAGTATAGTGGGAGCAAGTGCTCCTTATTATTTCATTAGTTTATTTTGTTGTTTCAAAGGGCAACAATTGTCATATTATTGGTCCTATTGCTCAGTGTGCCAAACCCTGTGCAAAAACCCTCACATCATATCTTAACAATTCTGCTGATTTTATAACAGGGGTATTGCTCCCTATCCAGGTGTAGGTGCTGGTCTTCAGGACTTACATTAATTGGCACATGAAGGTTGGGCTATGAGTACTGTATTGAGTTATGGTTCTTCAAGTGCATCAAGAAACCATTCCACTAGCTGATGATCCATATCAATGCAGCATCAGGTACCAGAATGGTGCTATTGTCACAAGAAGTCTCTGAACTTCTCCAGGAAGTGATTAACATCATTGTAGTCCTTGAGTTACATTTGGCAGAACTTATTGCAGAGTTGCATGGTCAATATATGGAACTTGGTGTAGAAACATTCTTTCTATTTTTACCAGGTGCCAAACAGGGAATTGGTAATGTGCCATCTCCTCACCGCACCTGTTAGAAGGTTGGGCACCTAACAGAGTAGTTGGAAGTCACTTATGTTGTAGTTTTCACCTTAGGAGTTGTAAGCCTCTAACCATTCATCTATTGAGGCATTTTCAAAGTATTCTAGAGTTTGCCTGGTATAAAGCTGCTTCAGCGTCAGGGTTGCAGTATGGTTTGGGAGACACTTGCAGGTTCTCTGGCCAGATTTCAATTTAACCCATAATGGGTTTCTGGTAGAGTAGTTTAAATATCAGGATTCTCTGAGTTGTTGATCTGGTGATCATCTTCAGTCATGCTAGGTGTTTTATTAAAGTAATTTACAGGGAAAAGAATCTTATAAAACTTGAATAAAATAGACTCAACAGAAGCTTGAACTCTATAATCTTGTATTTTATTATGAAACTAATGAGTGAATTTTAAACCCATTTTAAGGTAATTTCAGAGCCTTGAATGTTTTAGGAGAATTGGAAGAACTCAGAATAAAAAAGATATTCATCAAATGGCCAAATTACTAATTTGCTGAATAGTTGCAAATTGTTAACCCATTTGACAATGGGAAAATCATATTCTCAAATTTAGGTTAAATTTAAACTTTTTGGCTGATGTAGTCCTAGTTCCACAGGTTAATTGGATTTTGCAAATATACATTTATATTTTTAAAGTCAAAAATTAAACCATCAATTTAGAGTTCCTGACCAATCAGAGCACAGAAATAGCAACAAACTGGGTGTCTCGATATAACATCAATACTGAAATCAGGATGATGTACCATCTAGATAATCAACAAGCATAGATCAACCTGAAGCCAGTGTGACTCTGCTAATAGTCCTAATGTCAAATTTAACATTATAAAATAATAAATCAGAACTCACGGGCTTAAACCAAATTTAAATTTAAAACCTAACTATTGGATTAATCAAATCAAATATTTATTAAAAATGCTTGACTTGACAAAACTATTAAATCTATCAAATCAACTGTATAATACCTAACCTCTCAGCTGAAAAGATAACCAATTCTCATTACACTTATTTATAATTTTCCTATTTTATATATTTTTTAATTATTTATTATGCTTTTTGATTTCCCTACCTGCATTGGTTTCCCTTTTTCATAGAATATTTATGCCAAGTTTGGTTGAAATTGATTTTGTAGTTTAGGAGGAGAGGTTGAACAAACACACTTGTATATATAATGATTTATATAGGATGATTCCTTAAACCACCACAACTAAATGCTGCCTGATTTAAAATCAAATCAAACTAATCTTGAATCCATCTAACGGCTATCTGATTGCTTCACAGTTTTAATTTAGGCTGATCCAGCTAATCACTTAAGTAATCTAACTATCTAGTCATCTTTCAAAGTTAAATGGCAAAACACAATGATGACATCACAGCATGATGTTAAATGAAATGAAAGTTTCGAATAAAGACCAGCCATAAGGCATATATCATACGCTTAAGCTTTTTATCATAAGGTAGAATTTGATTTATATTTTACAAGCGAAATTTACCCGGTGTTGCTCGGGTTTATTTATAAGCTCACACTGACATAGCCTATAGGCTGTGCCGGCACTACTCTCAAGCCACACGGACCAACAGCTTCGCTGTTGTCCACGTGGCTGGTGAGCTAATTATCCTAACTACTTAATCTACTTAACTCTAATACTGATTTTTGTTGAGTTTCAGATGAGCAATTTGGTGAATTATTAGATAGTATTCGCCAATTCTCACCCACTCACCCAAATAGATTAAACCTATCAGATTCAAAGGTTTCAGATGTCAGTCAGTCAGTCAGTGAATGTTTTTTATTAAGTAGATTGATTCGATAGGGTTAATTGATTTTGGGTAAGTGGTTTGGGATTTTTAGTTGATTCGATAGATACAACTGGGTCTGGCCGAGTGGCTAGTGTTTATTCGATGGATTCGATAGATTAAATTACTTCCTAAACTTCATTGCCATCTCATCTACCAATATAATAAAATCGATTAGAATTGTTTGATAAATATAAACTCAAGCAACGCTGAGTTAAGCAGCTTATCAAAAAAATGCTTGCCACTCAGATGTAGAACGGGTTTGCAGCTTTTCTCTTTTATTTTCAAGCTTCCATTGATTTCAGTTGTTAAATATGTCTAAAGTCTTTAAGCGCTACGTTGAAGTTGGCCGCGGTGCTGTTCTCCGTGGCGGCAAATATGACCAAAAACTGGTTATTATTGTTGATATTGTTGATCACAACCGCGCTTTAGTTGAAGGTCCTACTTCTGGTGTTCCCCGTCATGTTGAATCATTCAAGAATATGGATCTGACCAACATAGTCCTTCCCAAGCTTCCTCGCGGAGTTTCTTCAAAATACCTAAAGACATGTGCTGAGAAGGAAGAAATTGGCAAGAATGGAATTCTACTGCTTGGGCTGCTAAAATCGAAACCCGTAAAAAGCGCGCTTCTCTGACTGACTTTGACCGCTTCCAAGTAATGGTTCTTAAGAAAAAGGTATTTTGTTTTTAGTATATAAACTAATTAAGTTAGAGATCTGCCTTGATCGCTGAGCAACAAAGACTTCTTAAAAAACAAGCTGCTTGAATTAAACAAGGGTTTAATTTTTAGATTGAACTGATATACTAGTTAATTTTTAAAATATTTTTATATTTAAAGCAGGTTGAGTAATAGGTATTTAAAAATGTTCTTGACAGCAAGAATTAAATAATTATATAATACTGGTGTTAAAAGTTAATTTTTAAATACTAATGTGATAAGTTTTTAAAAATTTTGTACATTAAAGTTAAAAGAGCTTAAATGCAGTTCGATAGCAGAATATATGAAGGTGTATTATGATATCTTTTTAAATTTGCATATAACGCTTTTATTTTTATATATTATATAACAGTATTAGCAAATTATGATATCTTATGAAAAACTCAGTTGAACATTTTAAAAAAGTTTTTTTGGGTTTGTACCTTCTTACTTTATCTAAGTTTGAGCTCAGTTCATTAAATAGGTATGAGAACATAATAATTTGGGCGCTTGATTATTTTCTACAAGCTAAAAACTAAAAGAATATGGCAAGATGAAGATAATACATTAAATATGTTTTAGTACTAAGTTACATTTTTATATACTATGGTAAAAGCTTTAAAATAAATGAGTAAATTGTTGCGATAAATATCTCCAGGCCATAAGCTTTTTTGAATAAATGATTGGGTTTTTAAAAGATTTAGCTATTGATAAATAGCTATCCTAAAAATTAAAAAAACTTTTAATCATAAATAAAAATAATTTTCTATAACATTATTTCTTTTATAACTTTTATTTTACTTTATTTTTTTACTTTTTTATTGTTTATAATCATCTCAGTGCAGATAATTTATAATTATTTTTAAAGGTCTCTAAAAATCTAAAAGTGGTTTAGTAAATTTACCATATATATGTGCTTTCAAATATCTATAGAGTGAGAAAAATTTAGACATAAATTTATATTCTAAGCTTATATCTATTATTTGGTTTATTACCAGCAAGTAAATAGTTACTGACATTAAAGCTTTACTACCCTATTAGATATTCATTGTAAAGTTTTATTTATATGCTTACATTTGCTTTTATCTAATTTAGCAATAATCAAAAATTTATATTGTTTTTAAATAATAGACAAGCACAAAAACTTATCTTAATGTAAACTTGGTAGTTTTTATCCATGTTGCTATTTTTTTCTACTGATACAATCATTCCTCTAGGTTTGTATAGGATATGCTATATTGAAAATATCTTTTTCCAAATAGAGATAACGCATTTAGTTAGTGTCCACCCCAACTGTTACTCATGCCTTAAAGTGCGGTTTAATTTACTATAAAACGTTTTAAGTAAGGTCTACAAATCTTTTAAATCTAAATTTTGCAGCCAGAAAAGGCAAAAATATGGTATAAACTTATATAGCATGTCCTTAGTCCAGTCATGCACAATAATGAAGCTAGATGCATAGAATTCCAGCCTATTAACTATTATGTGGGAACAACCTCATTTATATTTTATCCTCTAATCTTTATAATCTCACCCAATTTTATTCTTCAGTTATAGTATTTATCATAAGGTCAACTTTGTTAAAAGTTGTACTTATTTTATTGGTATCAGTTATACACACATGAGCTAAATTTAGCTGCAATTTCTCAGTAAATGAATAGTTTTTATCAATCTCAAATTAAAGCCTTATAAGTCCTAGGTGGCTGTTGTCAAAAATTGATCTATAGGTTATCCATTTCCTAAAGGCTTAAGCACTATATAAAAATTGCTTGAACTATTCTTTCAGCTATAAAATTAATTGCCTGTTTTGTATAATAGTCACTAGTGTAAGGGTCCTCACTGCAACCATTAAGGTGGACAGGATAATACGTTCCTTTTGATCAAAAAGGGAATACCCCAAGTACTACTGCTGGAGAAAATAGAAGACTTGGGTATACCATTGACAAGCAATGGGTGGCTGCCATTCCCTAAGCTGAATTCACCCCTGCCCTGAACTGACAGGTATTTTGACCCCTCTATTATTAACACCAATTTTACCAAGGCATATGTGGCAAAGAAAGAGAGCATATGTCAAGAATTTCATAAGAATATTAGTAAATTGAGATCAAATCCCTGGAAAAGGGAAACCTCATCATGCTTGATCAAGGGAAAATCTTTAAGCATCCAAATTAATTATCCTATATGTTACAATAAAATAAATTTCCACAAATGAAATGACTTCTAAAATTAGAGTAAAAGTATCAGTACACAAGAATTGGTGAAGATCACCAGGTTAAACCACTAAAAAAGCCATTTATTGCTTCCAAGGATGCCAGAGAATGAAATACTAAGAAATGACCTCATGCAAAGTTCTCAGCATCCTTGGAAATATTTGTCATCTAATTTTTATCAAAGTTAAGACACCCTTCCTCCTCCTTTTAACAGTATAAAAACTGGGCACTCTGCTTATGGAAGAGTGATGGGTTATTTTATAGTCTCCTTAGTAAAGAAATAATTTCTAAACCAGGAAAACTTTTAAATTTTATAAATTTTAAAGGATTCTGTACTCTTTAAAGAAACTGTTGCAACCTATGGAGAGTCCTTAATTGTTGATCTCTGTGATGGCAGTAGCTGTTTCCTTGGTGTTTTCAGTATTAATGTCCCTTAGTGAGGAGAATTAAGGAAACCACCTCAGAGAGTTGTTACAGCAATCTTACCAATAATTACACATGCTAATCCTTTCCCCAAATTAGTTGTACAAACTTCTAATTTGATATACTATCCCTAAGATAAAATCAAAGAAAGTATCATGGCAGATTAGATTGTTTAAGATACTAGCAGAATTAGAATTTAAGATATGGTGGCTGCTTCCAGTTACCAGATGCAAGTCTAGGCCAACCCTGATTTCAATACCAACCCCTGCTAAAAATGATCAAAGCAGTTGTCCCAAATAACCCAAATAGCCTCTTCTCAATGTGAGAGACATGTCAATATTACTACCCATCCTCAGTTTATTGGTTAGAATGAGTGCAATGTTCACATAGTAGTATTTCCCTCACCTGTCCCCAAGTAGACCATATTTATAAAAAAATAGAACAGCTATGCTGTGCAGACTATGGGTGCTATCATGGGTATGGAAGTATCCTCAATAAAGTCCAAGCCTTTCTTTAGCACATCAGATATATGAAATAATAACCAGCCACTCATTACTGCAGTATATAAATGGCATGATACCTGTAAAACTTAGGTTTATCTATAGTCAAATGAAGCTTATACACATCATGTGTCAAGACAGTATCTGTAACTCTCTCATTCCCAGTGAGGTGGTGCAGGATGCACAACCACACTGCCAGGGAATTAGCCATTAACAAGATTGGAACAGAGCACCGCAGAGGGTGCCAGAGCAGAAGGAACCTATGGTAAGGATGTACAATGCAGTGTAAAGAGTAAATAAAAGATAAATAACAGAACCTGGTTGGACCTTAAGGGGAATCCATAACCAGGTGGAGATAAGTGCTAGGAAGCTTGGGTGCCTCAATCTGAAGGGGATTAGGATAATCCACAGATGCATCATATGATGCAGTTACTTTGGATTAGTGTAGTAGCCAACGTTGTTGGAGACCTCCTTGAAGAGGTCTGCACACAGGTCCACCCAAGAAATTATATTCAAAAAACATAAAAAATGGGTAATTGTTTATTAAAAAGAAGTCAAACAACTAGAAAGGTTGGTCACAATAAAACATATTTAAGCAATCAGGGGGGAATTGTTCATTGGAGGAAGTGGTGCTAATACCTGGTGCACCAATAAGTGCACACTTCCATCATCCAGGGTGCTAAGGCTCAAAATTGACCAAACTTGAGTGATTGATAGTAAACATGGCTGACCTGACTTTGAAGTTTCAAAATTTGAATGGTTTTTGAAACCCCATTCACCAATTAACTAAACCAAATCATTGCCCTTGGTAATATAGCTAGTTCTTTTTAATGCTCTTGCCTTCACACAGGGATGAGCATTGCGCACATCCCTAGACTAACCTAAACATACTTAGCCTTAACCCAGCGCTGGTTTAAGGTAAGTCTGAGGTTAGAGAGGCCTGATAACTTCACTTTTTTAGCCTCCTGATGACTAGCTTTATCTTTTGACTTGGTCCTCACAATTATATTATCAGACCATGACATCATGCGCACCCTCCTGACATGTCAAACATGAGTTTTGATGATTATAGCCATTAAACAAGTACTTTTTATCTAGTCAGCACAACCATTTACCCCTCATGAACGCCTAAGCCTGTAATGTGATGATGATAGGACCTATCTTCTGTCCCTCAGATGAGATAGTCCATCAGGTGCTGGGAGATTTTGGCAAATTTAAACTGTAAGCTACCTTAATGGAGACTATGGAGGCTACCCAAAGTCAGCAATCACTGGCACTACTCAACATCTTGCAAGGAGAACTACATATATTTGGGAACATACCCTATTTCACCAGAACTCTCACCTAGGGAAAGTGTAAGTCCCGGGGTCTGTCTCCTGGCTGTCAATTGGGCCATTTTCCCATTTCTGAGCAAAAATTCACTGAAGAGGATGGCAGTATCCCTTGTTATGCAGGGCAATATCACTCATATAGTAGATGAGCACTGGGTAACAGCT